>JAPKLW010000423.1:303420-339509 GCA_026898455.1 Plectranthus barbatus
TATATATATATATATATATATATATATATATATATATATATATATAAACATATATACATTTAATGCACCCACCTCACATATTTTATTATGTATTTATCTATGCATACACATATATAAACCGTAATATATATATATATATATATTTGAACGTTAAAATATGAACGTTGATTTTTTATCAACCGCTATTTTTTTTATATAAATACATACTCATTTTTCATTTATAACATCAAACTTTTATATTTCATCTTTCACATTTGATTTTGTGTTATTTCAACCCCACTTATATTGTATTTTTCTATCAAAATGGCTGAAAATAATCGTGACACACCCTCAAACTTTTTTAATCTATTCCATAATCAAGAAAATCCTAGCTCACAAAATCCACCAACTCGTTTCATCCCCAATTCTTAAAATCTTCAATTTTCATACCCACAACAATTTTTATCAAATTTTCCCAATTATGCAAATGTAGTCCAAATTATTATGATCAATTTGGAATGACACGTCCTCAAATGCCTTTTTATCCACCACCACCACCACTCACTTCAAATTTGGAGCACAAAGATTATGAAATATTTATGAAGAATACGAACGAAATTTCAACTCCCGAGCGAAGGTATCATAAAAGAATCGCTGAAGCAATTAAAAAAGGCGTGGTCGGAATTGATGAGTTAGATATTTACTTTTGAAATTATGCAATTGTTAGTTTTGTTTTTCTCTATTGTGTTTTAATTCCGTACTTTAACTATGTATTTGTGGTTTTAGTTTAATTTATTTGAATTTCGTATTAAACATTTTATAACTAGTTTAATTTTGTATTTTTTCATAAATTTATTGAATTTATGCTTTGAGAATTTTAATTATAGTATTAAGTAATTTAATATTTATAGGTACATACTTTTTTTTTAAATACTATAAGAAATATATGTATTTAAACTCTCTCTCTCTCACACACACACACACACACACACACACATATATATATATATATATATATATATATATATATATAGGGATGTGATCCAGTGAGAACCACAGTTACCATAAGAAATAAGAACCAATCTCGGCCGTAGATCTTCCTCAATCAACGATCCTGAACTAATAAAAAAACGCGGGCATTATTTCCCCAAAAACCTTCATTATAGGGCAATTTAGTCTTTTCGCTAATAATTAAAATTCGCCCTTAAATTATTACTTTCTTCATACACATACAACGTACATGCATTATATAGTTCACAGACTTTCATTATATAGGGAATAAACTATCATTATATATTATCCATCGAATTTCAAACAAATAATCAAAATATTACTAACAAATATAATAATTTAAAGTATTAGGTTTCATTAAACAACACAAAAACTTGCATCATATAACCTACGAACTATCATTATATAACTCAAATACTATCATTATATAGTTTTATATGTTGAAATTAAAAAAACCGCACAGTAACACGATTCCACGATTACCAATGACAGCTGTAATAATTCATTCATGCCTGCAGCACGCAAAAACGTCGTTTCATTTATCATTTCAAAAAAAAATTAATCTCACTCAACCACCAAAAACTTTTTCATCTCCCTCTTCGCGAAACCAAAATCCACAAACTTCACCGACGAAATACACTAACCGACGACGGTAAAACAAGGCATTCAGTAAAAGATAAAAGAGAAATGGCGAAGAAAAGAAAAGCAGAAAAAACTCCAGAGAAAAAAGGTAAAAATCGCGTGAACTATTTCTCGATTTAACTTTATAATGATAGATAGAGTTTGATTTTTCCGATTTCACTTTATAATCAAACATATTAGTGGATATAAAGTTTGATTTCATGTTAAAACTCTAGAATAACGAAAAATAGTTGTTAAAAAAAGTTTAAAATGATTTAGGTTTCCATGAAACTTCTCGATTTACATTTATAAACATACTTGTTGTTTTACTCTTCTACTCATGAAACTGCATGTTATAATGAATGATCGAAAGTTTGATGATGAAAATACTCTGTTCACATACTTGTTGGTTTACTCTTCTTTTCATGAAACTGAATGTTAAAATGAAAGGATACATAAACAATAATGCATATTTTAGAACTTAAATGAAAAGAGACAAAGTACTATATTGTGATTTTATAATGAAATGTCTAAAGTACTATAATGCATATATTTTGCTAATATAATGAAAGAAAATTGGAAAAATATATAAAACTGCAACTCACCTTTTATAATAAAAACATTAAAGAACAATCATTTCAATAATGACATATTCATGTTTCTCCTGCAGATCCTAAAAAGACTAAAACAGTTAAGGAACCAGAAAAACAATTAGTTGTTCAAGAGAAAGAGACTGTTGTTCAAGAGAAAGAGACTGTTGTTCCACAGGAAGAGAATGTTGTTCAAGAGAAAGAGACTATTGTTCAAGAGAAACAGATTGTTGTTAAAGAGAAAGAAGTTCCAAAACACAGTGCAAACGTTAAAAAACAAAAAGAAGATGTGGAGTTCCCAGACATAATATATAGAACAAGTCTTGATGCTCTAACACGGCATCTATCACAACTGAATGAAGCACAGACTAAAGCTATAGAGGAGATGGGTTTCACACACATCTACAATGTCAGAATTAAAGAAATACCCCCAACAATTGCATATTGGTGCATGGAAAAATTTGACCCTAGAAGTTGCAGCCTAGTAGTCAACAAAAAGGATACAATACATTTGACAGACGAAGACGTGTTCATGATTTTTGGATTCCCGAAAGGTCCAAACAAGGTTATCAGAAGATCAAGAAGACAACCCAACACAGTGTTGAAAGAATGGGCAAAAAGAATTTTTGATGATAAAGATAAAATGTGGAAGATCAGGCCGGTAGATGTTGCTAATGCAATGATTTCTGAAAAAGATGGAGGAGACTGGTTCAAAAGGCACTTCCTAGTGCTAATTGAACATTGTTTTTATGAGAATACTGCTGACGGTTATGTGAAACCCAAAATTCTTGAGAATTTTGAGGTCATGTCTGATATTAAACAATTCAACTGGTGCAACTACATGGTTTACTCCCTGATTAGGCAGAGGGATATCTGGGAGAAAAAATCAAATGTCTGTTTCACAGGTCCTGTCCTCCTTCCATTGGTAAACACACTTTTTCTTACATATTAAATTTGAGTTTTCATAATGCATTATATAATTGTAAAACCTGCATTATAGTTGATAAAATTTAGCATTATATAACGGGTTTTACATTCAATTTACTAATGACATTACTAATTTTCCTTGACAGCTTTTATATCTTGATAGAGTTGTGTTATACACACGACTGGTTGATAGGACATTTCCTGTCATCAAGGCATGGTCAACAACATTGATAAAAGCTCGACAGAGAGCAGAGGTTGAAATCAAGAAATTTGGAACATGACATGTTGACGCAATGATGGATCCAGCAGCAGTATTTCTTGGAATTGAGGACAAGATTGCAGAGAAGATGAGGCACGACAGAGAGAACACAGAAAAGCAACAGAAAAAGAAAGAAACAACAAACAAAGAAATTGAAGAAATGGAACCAGATGACTACACCAATCAGATTATTGACACTGCGAAAGTGATGGCAGAGGCAATGTCAAAATTGATCACTCTGATCACGAAAGCTCCAAACCATGTTCAGGAAAATTCCAATTTCAAAATGGCAGTGGAGACTTCCAAAAATCTGATTGGTGTTACATCACCCTCACAACCATCAAGTGAACCGCAAGTGGGAGATGAATGGAGCAACCCAGAATGGCTCAAGTGCCTTGAGAAGATTATGCAAGCAATTGATGAAAAAGCTCAGTTTGACACACCATGCCCCGAACACTTCAGCCTCAACATTCCAGAATTGAAAGAAAACTACAAAGTAAATCTGGTAAATATTCCAACTATTAAACAATTACTACCATTAGAATTACATATTTAATAAATAAATCATTTTATACGTAGGAGGATTTGCAATTAACACCACAAGAACAAGAACAAGAAAACAAAGGAGGAGGAGAAGAGATGCAAGAAATAGGAGAGGGAGAAGGGATGCAAGAAATAGGAGGAGGAGAAGAAGTTCAAAAGGAACAAGAACTTGGTTCATCACAAGTAGAAGAAGAGGTGCAACAAAACCCCACAAAAATAATCACTAATGTGATTGCGGATATTCAAACAAACATTACCGAGGAAGATGATGATGAAACAATTGCAAAAATTGTATTCAATCTAGACTTCAATGCATTATAAAGCATTCAATTATGCATTATAAAAAGTAGAAACATGCATTATATACATAAAAATAATATGTTGTCTTTCATGCAGGTTCACAGTTTGAAAGAGGGGAGAACGAAGAACAAGGAGGACAAACAGCCAGCTCATGGAATGAAAACAAGGACAACAGCTGAAAGAAAGATATCCACAAGATTGATGTCAGCAGTGTATGAACTTGCACTCAATATCAATGATCCACTGGAGCAGTTTGAAAAGGAAATTTATTATTGGCTCCTAAAATCAACACATCCAACTCAGTAAGTAAAACTAACTACTTTAGAATTTAATAATTGCCTAGAAATATATATTGATTTATCAATTAATTTTCTATAATATTTTGAACAGGGAAACAGTTATATATGATGACTGCACTACACAAGTGATGATATCAGATTTCCTTACTTTTGAGCCTGACAGCTATGTAAAAGTTGGTTTGATTGATACTTGGAGTTCACACCTAAACAAGCATGAAAAATACAGAAAATCAAAGAATTTAGTGAGATTTTTCTTCAGCACATATCCTTGTGTAAGAACTCTTAACTTTCTACTTTTAATAATTTATACAAATATAAATATTTCAAGTACTAACACATTATAAATACAACAGTCCTTCACAGTTGTTGATCCAAACAAAAAATGGACTATTGAAAAGAGAAAGAAGGCATTCTTTGAAAGGATGGAGGAAGAACTGGATAGCTTGAAAAATTTCCAAATCAGAAATTGTGATTTGGTATGATTTCTATCATAAACTTAATTCTAAACTAAGTAAACATTGTTTTGATCATAATTTTTCTTTATATCCAGGTGTTTTTCCCAATTTGTCAATCACTTCACTTCTACTTAATTTGCTTCAACCTGCGTAAGATGGAAGTAGTTATCATTGATAACTCAGATGCAGTTGATGATGAGGAACTAAAGGTCAAATATGGAACAGTCCCAAAAGTGCTTGTAAGTAAACACATCTTCATAGTAAATATCTAAATGCATGTAATCGAGTTTAATGCATACCTTTACACACAATAATGAATGTTTGCACGATATATAATGAATATTGTTTAGATTAATGAAACTGCCTAATAATGCAATTCCCCTATCATTATAATGCATTACTTTCTGAATAATAATGAAAATCTTTGGTTGCCAGGTTGACTACTTTGCTGAGTTTTTGCTCAATCAGAAACTAACAAACAAATCAAAAGGAGTAAAAGAAGCACACGTGGAAAGGCTGAAAATGAAATGGAGAAACGAAACGAATAAGGTGGACTGTGGTATCTATCTCATGCGCCACATGGAAACATACATGGGCGAGAATTTAAAAGATTGGAACCCAGCCATCAAGAAGAATGACAGCTTACAACTCCGTTTCATGAGAGCCAAGTACTGTGGAGCTCTGCTAAACTCAAACTTCAACAAGCACAAGAAGGAAGTGACTGACAAAGCAACCAGCTTCTACGATGAACAAACAGAAGAAGAAGAGATTGATGTGGAAGAATTTGTGGAGAAGTATGTGACGACAGCAGAAGGGTTGTCAAAAGATTTCTGATGGTGAACAAGTGTTTCGAAGTTTGTTAAAACAATGATTGTTTTTTAAGTTTGTTTTTGGTGAAATGTTTGGAAGTAGGCAGGGTTGCCTGAATTTGGATGGAAACAATGTTTGTCTTCTAAGTTTGTTTTTGATGTTAGGCAGGATCTGATATAATGGTACTAATATTATGCTGCTATCATTTAACATTCGATAGTTGTTATATTATAATTCAAGCACTGTTTTGAGATTATCATAAACCTGGAGATCTTGTTTATCATGATTATCACTGATTTCTTAATGAACATTGATGTCTTAATTTAAATAACAATATTAACTCATTCTGGTAAAATTTTTTGTACTGGAACATATCATGCATTATATAATGTATAAATGTGCATTATATATCATTTCAACATTCATTATAAAACGAATGTACTTTACATAATAACATGCATTATAAACAATAGAAACATGCATTATAAAGAATAGAAACTTGCATCATCTAAAAAACACAAGAACTATGATAAAGTCAAATGGAAACGTTTAACTTTCATTATTAAAGATAAAGTGTTGCATTATATAACATCTAGACATGCATTATATAACTACTGTTCTAAAACTATTTATTGACCTTATCACAATTCCTTGAATCGTGATTTGCCATTTGTTTACATTTTCTACACATCCTCAAACGCTTTTCCAAATCTCTTGATGCCTTCTCCTTTCTTGATATGATGCGACTCCCACTTCCTTTAGTTTTAACTACATTTGGAGGCAAAACTTCAATAGTTTCTGGGACAGAAGCACCATAATAATCCTCAAAATTTTTTTTTCTTCAAATCATCTGATGAAGGCATTTCAGTACTATTAAATATGGACTGTTCCAACTCATTTATACCAGACAAAAAAGCTTTCAGCCTTTCACTATCGGCACCAATTTTACCAACACAATTAACAACAGCAGACAAGATCTTCTTCTCAATTTTCTTATTTTCAACAAGATTAACATCAGTGGTATCCAGCTGCACTTCATGTAAAGAATCCAATAAAGAATATTTCTTCCACCGAAAAATCACATACTTATCAGGAATGTTTCTGATACCTTTATTCTTCAAAACAAAGAATGTATGACGGCATAGTATACCCATCCTACAAAACATCTTACAACTGCAAATAGCAGACTCTTCATTTCTGTTGTAATCCACAACAAATATGCCATCAAATTCATCCTCAAATCTATATATCTCAACTTCACCCATCAAATTCACTCCTAGCATCTGAGTACTAAAACAAGCAGCAAGCAACTCGACTTGAATAGCCTTCAACATCTTTGATGTGTAAATCATTGAAACATGCTTCTCAATCAACAGAGTTGTTTCCATCTTAGGAATGCATGAAGAGTCCAAATAATTCAAATAAGAATTAGCATCCCTCTGAGCCTCTAAAGCACGATTATAGTTTATCAAAAACTGAAGTAAATTGGAATGACTCCTTGTGTACCTCTTGTAGAAGCTATTCTCACACTCAGATATTGAAGTCGTCTTCATTAAGCCACTCATTGGGAAATCACGAAAGAAAGCTGGAACCTAATACTCTCTAGACTCAAACATAGAATCAAACCATTTATTATCAACCAATCCATAATTCACCATTATATGATACCAGCCCTCCTCAAAAAAATCTGGTTCAATCAACTCCGACCAAACATACGACAACAGATCACTCTTGAAATTCTCATTCGAATGCAACTCTTTTGAAACCTTGTCTGCAATCTTCAACATAATATGCCACATACACCAGCGATGCCTCGTATCCAAAAGAACTCTTTGAATTGCAACTTTTATACCTAAATCTTGATCTGTTATAATCATTTTCGGAGCTGAGCCCATACATTCAAGAAATCTCTCAAACAACCATGAAAAAGAATCAGAATCTTCTTTAGACAACAAACCAGCAGCAAAAGTCACAGGTTTCCCATGATTATCCTTGCCCGTAAAAGGAGCAAATATTAAACAATACCTGAAAATAAAATACATATAACAATTACATTTGACTTCATAATGCATATACTAAAGCTATATAATGCATATACTAAAGCTATATAATGAAAATATTTGTATTATATAATGCACCCATGTAATGCAAAATAAACAACCATATAATGCATATGACAAATCTATAAAATGCATAATTAAAAGCTTTATAATGGAAAAGAGTACATTATATAATGCATCATGAATTTAAACATTATCAGATAGCACAAGAAACATATAATGCAGATCCATTAACTATAAAATGAATATGTTTAGTTCATATAATGCAAGCACATAAATAAAATAATGAATATATATAAGAACAAAGAATGAAACAAAAAAACTTACTTATTTGTCGAATACGTGGTATCAAATGCAACAACATCCCCAAAAACTTTATAATTCTTCTTCGAGACAGAATCACACCAAAAGAGTCTCATCAACTTACCCTCTTCATCCAAATGATAATGATAACTAAATGCTGAACACATCTGCTGCTTCCTTGCCATTTCATTGAGAAGCATTTGTGCATCAGCACCATCAACAAATGCTCTCATATCTCGAGAGTAATTCCTAACATCTACAGCAGAACAAACACCATCACAGCCGCCAAGAAACTCTTTTAACAAACGAGATGACTGTGTAGGTCCTATATTTGTTCTCGCACAGTCCAAAATAAACTTCTGATGAACAATGTCAATTTGACGATTCAACTTCATAAAATGCTGAAAACGAGCTTCAACTAACGGATGATTGTGATTTTCAACAAATAAATGAACTAAGTATGAACCTCCATGAAATTTCAAAACCATTTTCGCCATGCATCCACATCTCATTGATAAACGTTTTCTCCTTTTCTGCCTAGATTCAACTAACGAACAATTCTGATTTTCAACCTTTTCATGAAATTTCTCACCCTCCCTACTACACACTACATATCTCCACAGAATCATATCACCACCCTTTTTTAAAGTAGAAAGACGTGTATCAAAACCAGAAAACCTAGCATAATTATCATAAAATTCAATACCATCCCGAAGTGTGCTAAATAGCATTCCAACATAAGGCTTCATAGAATTATCACACCTTGGAACATAAGAATCTGTACAGAAAAAATCATGAATTAAATTTGATACTTAAAACATATAATGCATGATACATAACTATATAATGAACATATTTTCATTATATAATGAATTCACATAAAGTAACTGAACCTCCATAAACTAATTATTATAAACTCACATATAATGAAACTATTAAAAATATATAATGCATGTTTTAATATTATATAATGCATATATAAAACAAATTTGAAAGTACGTAAACAAATAATCACTCTTTCAGTTAACAAAAGAACTACAAACATATAATGCAATTCATAACAAAATATAATGCATGTATTTAATCTATATAATGAATTCTCATAACCAACCAGAACATACATAAACTAATTATCATTCAATCACATATAAAATAAGTACTACGTATAAAAACAGCAATCTACGAAACCTAATTCAATATCTGCAATCAAATCATCAATAACCTATACAATGAAACTTCAATTCTATAACTGTAACTGATAACTAATGATCAAACATCATATCAGAAAACAATTACTTCTATTACATAACAGATGCAATATATAAAATCTTACCTTTCAAAGCATCCATAACTCGCAGACGATGAACGCAGAAGATAAACACAGACGATGAACGCAGACAATGACGAACGAAAACAATGACAAATCACAAATCGCAGACAATCGCAGACAATAACGAACGAGAAATCACAATTATATAATCGCAGAAGGAATGGAGATGGCAAATCACAAATCGCAAAGGAAACAAAGATCGCGAGATATAATTTAGATTATAAAAAGATTTGAATTGATGTAAGTACAAAATTACCCCTCATTTTACAATAATGCAGACCAATACAAACAATAATGAAACACATACGAAATTAAATCTGTGCTGTTGATATCATTTTTTGGATGGTCGAGATTTGTTCTTATTTTCACATGGTAAAGCTGGTTCTCATATGATCACTCTCCTATATATATATATATATAGGGAATGGATCATATGCTAATAGATTAGAATATACTAAATAGGAATAAATCCTAGATCATTGATTTTGATGGGTGAATGGTCAAGATTGAATTTTTTAGATTAGAAGTTATTTACTTTGATGTGGGTGGTTATGGAAATCAATGAAGCATAATATAACAACTAAACAAACATAATATACTAATCAATCAAGCATGTTTAGTATTTTAGCACAAACAACATTTTAGCACAGGATCCGCTCCCTATATATATATATATATATATATATATATATATATATATAATATTATTATATTCCCTCCGTCCCAAAACAATTTTCTTGTTTTCCTTTTTCGTCCATCCCAAACAATTGTCCTCTTTCCTAAAATGGAAAGTTAATACAGACTCAGTAATAAAATACTAATTTCTTTTATCTTTACTCGCATTGGTATCTGTGCCATTTCCAAACCAGACAATTGTTTTGAGACGGAGGTAGTATATTATAGTGGATGTGTGTGGGACCATGTTGAAGTTGATGGTGTATGTTTATTGTTATAAGAATAGGTTTTAAAAAGTTGGTGGGTTTAAAATTTTGATGTGGCGCTGACGTGGCAGTATTGAAGGGTTTGCAACTTTATTGTTACAACCACTCGTAGTCTAATTTACTTTTTTTTGTCTGTCTTATTTATTAGTCTCATTTTTTAAAATGACAATTTTTTTCACACTTACTAATAAATTATTAATTTTACTACACTCACATACTGTGTTTTTTTCATTTGAGTAATAATAAGGGACGGAGAGAGTATTTATCAATTAATAAAAAATTAAATTATATAAATTTTAGTTCTTGTTTTAAAAAATAGGCTGCCCAACTAGGCGGTGTCTAGCCTGCTTAGTCGGCCACTAAATCGGCCTGTTAGGTGGCTTTAGGGATCCTAAGCACCTAATATTATCCAAACCAACCAGACACAAGAATTTTAGGATTTTCGATTCGGCTAGGGACCCGTAAAACTTAAGTGGACAAGAATTTCTACAACAATGATAAGTAGTAAATCTAGATTCCCTAGCAACACCATTGCCATAACTATAGAATATATCAACAAGTTTAGGTTGATCCAGAAATTCTGTATACAACAGTATCTACCCGAGACTTTGAAGATGGAGGCTGACCTCCCGTCTTTGAACAAATATACTTCACCTCTGTCTACAATTTCTCCACGCCTATGTCGGCCCAATAACGATCTCACGGGTCCACATTCTTGGACCTCCACTGCCTATATCTGGGCTTGGGCCTAACCTGAAGAAGCCCATCGCATTCTCTAATCCAAAGCCCATTCTTAATTTATTTATTTTTCTGATAGTAAATCACAATCTTTTAAATATAATAATGCATGAATATAAACCACATAACAAATATCACAATCACTATTCAATATGTGTTCATCATTTTCTTGAATTATTTGAAAATTTCTGAATTAGAAGTTTCGAGATTATATTTATTCTTTTTCTTGTAAAAAAAAATTCTAAATTAAAAGTTTTTCAATAATATAACTAATATTTGAATGCGTTTTACATGAAATAACCTGAAACCAATCAAGGTGATTCGATGATTTAGAGTTGAATACAGATTATGTAATACTCAAACAATCATATATTCCTATTCTTATTTTTATAATTATAATAATGACGCATGCGGTTTCTAATATATTATTTATTAGCAACTAAATAAATAAATGTGGTTGATAATGCACTTGTTAGATACTTCCCTTTCCTTTTCTTATTCCAGAATGTGTGGCTGCACAGCGCATGCATATGTATATCCACAAACTTATTCGGAAAAGAAGATGAAAAAGACTTGTTTCTTTCAGTCTGATATTTTTCACTATCAAAACTTATCCATAACCAAAAAAGTTTGACAGTGATTGAAAGTCAAAAATTGTGATTTTCTGAAAATACCTTTAACAGTTATTCAAATTAATCAGTTTCTTCAAATGTCAAAAGATAACTTCAATTTTATCCAATAATTTTTTTTTACTAATAAGTTACTTGTGTGATTACTATCTAGCTACCTAATCCTAACACAATTACACAACACAAAATTGATTATCACTCCAAGTGTAATTGGTCATAAATTCCAAGATTGGGAGGGACAACTTAATTTAACTCAAATAGTTTGATGTTTTTATATACAATTTTTTTTTCATTTATTAAGTTCAAGTTAAGTTTTAATCACAAAAAGGAGTCAATTTTTGAGAAATTTGTTTAAATTTCCAGTCATATATTTAAATGAGACTATTTCCAACTAAGTAACCAATTAATATCTCTTAAGAAAAGTCAGCAATGGGCTTAATTAACTCATCTCATCTACATCTACTCAAGAAAAAACTAATTTAAATAAATCTAATTAGACGTCACTGTCAAAAACTTTATACACACGTCATACTTATTATACCTACTTAAATTAATGTGAACGTATAATAAAGAATAATAATACTAATAATAGTAATAATTCATTGATTAAAATTAATAGTGTATACATACATTCATGCACATTACTGAATCAATCAATCCAACTGCCCCACCACGCTATACTGCAGCATACTAAAATTGAACGAGTGAAGAATGGCTGCGGCGGCGGCCGGCCGCCCGACCATGTTCGGAACGTCCACATCGGACCTTATTATTGTAACACTTTTTAAACAGTAAATAGAAAGTCCGGGTGCATTAATTATATAGGTAGTCTAAACAGTAAATATCATATCCCTATCATAAATAACTACTCTCAATTTGCCATTTCCACCACTCATTCACCTCAACCCACTCTCATTTATTTAATGCCTAGATTTTTTATATCCAATTTTGTGCCGCGGGCCGGGCCCCCCCCCAAAATCATCTCTAGATTAGTAGATTTATAAGCTACTTGTAACTTTATTTTTTTTTAATAAATATACATTAATTAAACTCACACACACTCACAGATTCAGATGGCCTCATTGGAAGCTCGAACCGATTACCTCTCAGTCACAGACAAAGTGCTTTAACCACTACATCCCGAGCGAAAGGACACTTCTAACTTTATATTATTCACATTACTTGTTACTGTATTTTTTTTAAAAGTTTGTTCTCAATAATATAATTGAATTATGAGATATAGTTTTATTATGGATTTATGATCTAATAATTAAAATTTTAATATATGATCTGAAATACCTTAAGATTCTAAAAAAAAAAATCTTAAATTGAATGGAGAAAAGTAAAAACAAAGATACTTCAAATTTTTGGTAAGATTAGACTGAAAGCATAAGAACGGCGTTAGTCTCCGTCTCCCATTAGATATGGATCGCTGTATGAGGAGACGATGTGTTGTGCTTCAATGACGCTGATTTTGCCATTTTTTTATTTATTTTTTATTTTTCTTCGATTTCACTGTTACTTTTCAATCTAGTTTAAGATAATATTTGTCAATCATTTTGTCTCATAATTAAAATTAATTTCTTTAAGATTACGTTGTATGAAAATTTTATCTTCTAGTAATAATTAATTGTTCCACAATTATGTTTATAGTATTTTATTTTCCAACAAAAAAATAAGATCAAAACAATAATTGAGCCTAACTATAGCAAATTAAAAAAAAAAAAGTGGAAAAACAATCAAAACGCCGTCGTCTTATGCATCTCCAAACTCACGTCAACTCACGACGTTAACCTCACAAACTAGTACATTTACAAGTGGATGGTCGATGTTAACGGCGACCATATTTGGTCAATTTCATACCTCCATGTGGGACTGATTCGATAACGACATTCATCCCTCACTCTATTATTTATACATCATTAATTAATTAATTTCATAATAATTAAGAACTGTTACAACTTAAAACCATAAAATATATTCTTATAAAATCTACAGTCTCATATTAGGAGATAATGAAGTATATTGTCATCATAGGTAACGTATATATATAAATAAAATGAATAATTTATATAATATCTCAAAAAAAAGTATGGAAAATATGAATGAATTAGAGAATTTCAAAGTTAAATAACAATGTTCCTATATTGTGAAAACAACTTTAAAAAATTTAATAAATAATGATATTCATACTAATATTATGCATCAAAACATGACGGATTCATAAAGTTACGAGGCAAATAGAATGGGAATAGCTTAAAAAAGATGAAGAAATATGAATAATAATTTATGGTGGAATGGGAAATACCAAAAACATATTACCTAAAAATAAATATTTCAATTATAAATTTACTGATAGAAGTTTGGGGTATGTATCTATGAAAAAATTGTTTATTCTTCTCTTTTACTTCCCACATTAAAAAATGTCACTATCGCGCCAATTTCATTAATTAGTTTTAACCAAACAATCCATTGACAATATACAAATATAAAAATCTTAATAAATTCTTTGACAATAAATTTTGGAAGACTTTTAATTGACAAAATTGGAGGCAAAATTTATAGACAGATTAGGGAGCTATTGCAATAACCCTAGGGATTTATTTATTGTAACAATTTTTTTTTTATTTTTTTTTTCTGATAAATCTTGATCTTGACTTAGAAAGAAGTGAAGTTATTACATCTGAATCTCAAAGTTTCGATATAATTAAAGACACCCAATTGGGCGATTTTGAATCTTGCATGTTAAACCAATAGTTAAGTTGGAATTAAAATATATTTTAGAGGAGCAAGACGTGACAACTATAATTTAAATAACTAATTCTCACACACATCCAAGCATGGCATGGCATCTCTTGGGTGAACAAACAAATTCATCGGAATCATTCCTGCACGTTTTTGCATACAAATTTATCCCTAAATCACATAATTTAAGTTGCACTTTCTCACACTCATTCTTTTCCTACAATTTTTTACTACTTCTTTTAAATGCTAAATGAAGAGAAATTTTACTGCACAGTTTAATATATTCAAAAGTAGGAGTGAGAATAGGTTAGGATACTCGATAGGGGCTTACGATTTAAAATGAGGTAATTAGAACTAACATGCTGATTTGTTTAAATATGTATATATAATATAATTTACTAATTATAAAATATCATCTAAAATTAAATGATATAATTATAAATTAAGTTTCAAGTATATATTAAATAATTATTTATTATTAAATTATATATTTGTAATTTAAATAAAAATATTAATTAAGATATTTAATAGGTTGAGATAGGTCTTAAATAAACCAAAAATAGGACCGACTAAGTTAAAAAGGCCAAAGCTTGGCCCGGGCTTTCATAAAAGTCTATTATAAATAGTAGATCAGACTTAAATCTTTTAAATTTATAGCAGATTATAGGACAACAACTTATTTTCACCTTATTCGAAAATATAATATTGATTTATTTTTACTAACTTGTGACTCAAAAAATAGTGCAAGTCGAGTCAGTTGTATGGGAAATCATGTTTCATGAGGCTAATCTACGTCCTAACAAAGCAAGGTTAGAAGCTATGAATTATTATTATTTTTCTTCAGTTATTTGGGATTTATTTAATTGCAGACAGTTGACTTAATAAGATGATTAACTCAAAAACTAAGCAAGATTTAACCATGTTTGCTTAATTTTATAATTGGCATTGTAACAGCTTTTACAAACACAAGTCCCTTTTTGCATGTGAATCCACTAACAATCTAATATCACTTCTCATTCGCTGGAAAACAGATTTCTAAAGCAAATCCATATCTTTTGAGCTAAAGTTAATCCTCCTATACTTATTTATCAACCCATAATAATTATATGAATTCGAACTTGATGCATGGTAAATTAATAATTAGTGGAAACACAACTGAGATTAGTATTTATTGATAAAAACTTCATTTAATCTCTGATTAATACAATCGATAATAATGTAAGGCTCTGGAAGTAATATGAAAAAAATGACATAATAAGTTTTTGGGTTTAAATTTTATTTTTTATTTTTGACTGCGAGTAAAAAGAGGAAAAGGTGAATTTCATCATATATTGCTGATCTGTTATTTAGAGGCGAGTAGGTGAAATAATAAAATTGAGTGTTGAAGGTCTCTCTCTCTCTCTCTCTCTCTCTCTCTCATTCTTACAACATTATTGTAGTCCCCAATAGCAAAAGTTTTTCTCTTTCCCCAACACACACACAGTCTTCTCTCTTTCTCTCTCTGGACAACTCACAATCAGAGGCCATATGTGAAAAACCAAGCACCTCTTCTCCAATCCCTGATTCTTCATCTTCATCTACTTCACCACAAATCTCTTAGCCGCAAAATTAGAAGAAGAAAAAAAAAAAAAGAACAAATAGAGGAGGAGTAGTAGTAAATATAGAGGCCGGCGAGGATGAAGCGAGAGCATATGACTCAAGAAAATTTCTCCAGCAGTGGGAGCTGCAGCTCCTCGAGCAAAGCTAAGATGTGGGCGAGTGAGGCCGATGAGGCCGGGGTCGACGAGCTCTTCGCCGTTTTGGGGTACACGGTGAAGTCTTCCGACATGGCGGAGGTGGCGCAGAAGATCGAACAGCTGGAGCAAGTGATGGGCAGCGTTCAACAAGACGGCCTCTCACAACTCGCTTCCGAAACCACGCACTACAACCCTTCCGACCTCTCGTCGTGGCTTGAATCCATGATTTCCGGCCTTAACCCTATGCCGGATTTCAACTCCTCTTCAGATCCTTTCCTTGAATCGTCCACCATCACTAGCGTCGATAACGGCAGTGTCAACAGCTACGCCCAAATGGTTGTTGACTCGGATTTCGGGTCGGATCTCACCGCCATCCCCGGGAAAGCCGTGTACCCGAGAACCAAACCCTCTTCCCCGCCGCTCGCGAAGAAACTGAAGGTCTCTCCGTATTTAGGTGATTCACGAACGAGTACCGAGTCGACGCGGCCGGTTGTCCTGGTTGACTCGCAGGAGAACGGTGTCCGACTCGTTCATTCTCTGATGGCCTGCGCCGAGGCCGTGCAGCAAGAGAATTTTAAACTGGCCGAAGCTCTGGTGAAAAGCATCGGATTCCTAGCCGCGTCGCAGGCTGGGGCTATGCGGAAAGTCGCTACGTATTTCGCCGATGCGTTGGCTCGCCGAATTTACGGATTGTATCCCTCAAATCCGCGGGATTCTGCTTTCACCGATATGCTGCAAATGCACTTCTATGAGTCCTGCCCCTATCTCAAATTCGCGCATTTCACCGCGAATCAAGCAATTCTCGAAGCTTTTGCGGGTAAAAATCGAGTTCACGTTATTGATTTCAGCATGAAACAGGGTATGCAATGGCCGCCACTCCTTCAAGCCTTAGCCCTGAGGCCCGGTGGCCCGCCTAGTTTCCGATTGACGGCGGTTGGGCCGCCGTCACATGATAACACCGACCATTTGCAAGAAGTGGGGCGAAAGTTAGCAGTATTGGCGGAAACGATTCACGTGGAGTTTGAGTACAGAGGGTTGGTGGCGAATTCCTTAGCCGATCTGAGCGCACCCTTGCTGCAGATTAGGGAAGGCGAAACAGTAGCGGTGAATTCAATCTTCGAGCTCCATCCATTGCTGGCGAGGGAGGGGGCTGTGGAGAAGGTGCTGCAAGTAGTGAGGGAACTGAAGCCGGAAATCTTGACGGTGGTGGAGCAGGAGGCGAATCACAACGGGAGTGATTTCTTGGAGCGGTTCACGGAGTCTCTGCATTACTACTCGAGCCTATTCGACTCCTTGGAGGGTTGCAGCGATGGAGTGGTGAGCGATGAAGACAGAATGATGAGCGAGGTTTACTTGGGGATGCAGATATGCAATGTGGTGGCGTGCGAGGGGGCGGATCGGGTGGAGCGGCACGAGACGCTGGGTGAGTGGCGACGGCGTCTGGGGGCGGCGGGGTTGGAGGCGGTGCACTTGGGGTCCAACGCGTACAAGCAAGCGAGCATGTTGCTGGCGCTGTTTGCTGGTGGTGGTGGTTACAGAGTGGATGAAAACAATGGTTGTTTGATGCTGGGATGGCATACGAGACCCCTCATTGCTACCTCTGCTTGGAGGTGTGAGTGAGAGAGAGATAAGATGATCAGTTAGAGATAGAGATGGAGAGTGATTCATCGTTTGCTTCTTTCAATTCCATTATCCATACCTTCTTTGCATATTACCACAAGAAAAATCACTTCGCCATCCCCACTCTTCTGTTAATCAATAATGTTTTTATCTTAGAGATTAATTCACCATCACTTCAATTACCAAAATGCAGCTTCATCCAATTCAAAAATGAAAAAAAGAAAAAAGAAAAAGGATTAGAGATTCAAAGAAAGACATGGGCATGAGATGATAGAGAAGTTGGGTGGTGGAGATCATCACATTCACATTCGCATCAACATCTCCATTATTTCTCTATGTACTTTCCACCCATTCAACAAATGAATGAGTGCCGACACTGATTGATAAGATGAGAATCTACAATTATTTTATGCCAAGAAATCAAGCCTACTTTGAAATTATGCCATGCCATTATTATTTAAATGTAAATTTTGACAGTCAAAAATCATCTACATTCATTTAGTTGTGTATGTAGATGTCAAAATCACTCGTGCGGTTTTTTTCAACAAAATAATAAGGCGGCCTTCCACTCAAAACTATGCCCACTACATATTGTTCCTTCCCTTGCCTTCAATTCAAATTCTATTCCAACACATCTTCTATATTTTTAGGTAAAGATGTTTATCTACTATAACATAAAATTAAGTTTATTTCCATGATATGTCTCATTAAGGTCCAGGTTATTTTATATATAAAACTATCAAATTTCATGGAAGTTTTATTTTATCCAAAATTTTGATATTTTTTAAATTTATTCACCATGTTAATCCAATATTTCAAATCACGGAATTACCTATTCCTATTTTTAATGATGTCTAGATAAATGACAAGAACTTGGAACGAGGAAATCCATAAATATAGGAATGTCTAATTTGCAGTAGAACGTGAATTTGGAAATTAAACTTGTAGTTATTAAAGTGGAGAGATAAATTGCAACTGTAATAAAATCTAATCTGGTTTTAGTTGCGATTAATTCTAATCTGGAGTAAATGTATTGCTACTTATTCTTCTTACTCCGGTGTGTTTAATTTTGAGTTAGTTGTTTTGGGCCTTAGCCTTATCCCAACTAATATATGAATCTTCTAAACGCTCTGTGAATTTGTAAAACCCAATTTCACGCAGGTTCATTTGTCACATCACATCACCTGATAGCTAGGGGCCATGTTATCTCGTGGCTTGGTCGGCCGATTTTACTATCAATTAAAAGTCTTACAATAATAATAAGAGAATTTGATTAAAAATTTATATAAGAAATTCTATCGTCCTATAATTGTCCACACATATTTTTTGTAGGAGTAATTTGTTAAAGATAAAAAATAAATTTCAATGGATAGTCTCATAACACTTTCAATTTGTGAGACAATTCTTGTAAATGATATATGTTGAGGTTAGAATTTTGGGAAAATAGGAGCCCTTCAAACTCTTATCAAATAGAGACAACTATTAGCAAGAAATCAAAAATAAGTGACAAAGAAACCGTAGTTGGACATGAAAACTAGAGAGAAAATGAGTGCGTATAATAAATTGAGTGATAAAACAGCAGCGTAACAGCGTAGTTTTTCTCTAAGGAATAATTCAGTGCAAAAAATGAGCTCCCTGCCCCTATTTATAGATAGGATAGAGGCAGGTAGGCAGTGGCTAACCCTAGGCGTCGAGCTGCAACGGCTCGCCGCGAATATCGGAACGGTCGCGGGTCCTTCGGAGGCGGTTAGGGCTTCTACGTTCGGGCGCCGCCAGCATGCTAGAGTTTTCTTCTTGGATCGCCTCGACATCGACTTGCTTAACCCCTCGATGGCGAGGAACTTCGATCATCGACAACGAGGCTTTGACTTAATCTCGCTGGCCTTGGTAAGTCAGTCTTCTGGGCTGGACTTGTTTGTACGGATGATTTATCTATTGGGCCTGGGCTCGTGGGCCTGGCCCCAACAATAGCCCCTTTTGGTTGCAGGATCTGTCCGGGACATGCCGTCGAATCAAAACTACGAGTTGAGATTCAATACAGAGTGCGGAAATTCGAGGTGTCCAAGAGACTACCCTCGGGCCCAGGTGGTACTTCTTGAGAGGGTAACCCCGCCAGGGAGTAGCTGGGATATTACTCCTGGTCCATACGAAGGTTCCTGGGGAGCGCAAGCGTATGATCGTGCGGGGGATACCGGGGTACCGCCCCGCAGGCTAAAGCGTGAGTCCGGGGGTCACGCGGGTCAGAATCATTCCGGAGAACGTTCTCTTGCACGGAGCGGTGCTCCCATGCGTGCACTCTGTTTAGGCTCCGTAGAGCGTTGGCAGGGCGAGTTATAGCGGATCGTAGGATACCTAGTGAGTTCCCAGGGGAGACTTCACGTTCCCGTAAATGGTGTTGATCGCGTTATAGTTCTCCATGCTAGGGAATTTGGCTACTTAGAGCTCTTTCCCGATGGGTCGTCCCCGAGTCGTTCCTAGGGTTGACAGCGAACTTCGTGATGCCTCGGTATCGACCCTCTGCTTTTGACGGTTTTTGATTTTGCTTCCTTGCCGATGGCATGACCGTAATTATGTTGAACTATGGGGGCAAATTGGAGGAGGTGAACGGTTTCTCTATATATATATATGTGATCGACTCCTATTTCATAACTTTTCACTCTTTCAAGCTTTCGACTGAATCTCAACTTCCTTCTCCGATCACTGCTATTTCCGGCGTCAACGAACATTTCATTCCGGCTACTTACTTCGGCGGTCTCGCTTTGCCTGCTGCTTCGAACATTGATAAGGTAATCTTTTAATCCTTCATGCCTTCTTCTTTTGTGCTTCTCCGTTTTCAATGTCGGGATTCGTTCTCGGAGTTGTTTGTGGGTTTCGTCGATTTGTGGGGTCTTCTTAGTTAGGGGAAGTTTCTGAAATTGCATTTATCGGTCGTACACCATTTGCCCATTGTTTTGTTCGTTTATTCGATTGGATTGGTTTACTTGTTCGATCGCATGTTGCTTGGGTTTGAGTTTATTCTTGATTGCATCCGTTCTTGAGCTTAATGAGGTTTCTGATTGCTGTGTGTGTCTGTCTTCATTTTGATTGATTGTCTTGTGGGTTTTGACCTTGAATGATGCCAAGAACTTGAATAGAATAGTGAATTGCTTTCCTTTTGCGAACATGCCTGCTTTGATCTTGCTTTCGGGGATTAGATCGTATTGCTATTTGTGTGTTGGGTGGTACGTGAAGCGGTTTGTCTAGTAGTTTGTCATGTTCTTGAGTGAGCAGTCGTGTGCAAGGAGTGTTCGGTTTAGGCTGCTTGTTTCGTTTGGTTGCTGCGTGCATTGTTGAGTTGGTTGAAATGTGTAGTGTCGTTATTCCGTTCTTGGGTTGCGAGGTCTTTTCCCAATCCTTTGATCGCGTGCGTTTTCCAGTATTTTTGGTTTTGCGGGAGACCTCAATTTTTGTTGCGCCAATTTTCTTGTTTTTGTTTCACGTGTGTTTCAGTTTAGTTGTTGTGTGATGGTGTCTTCGGTCAAGATTTGGGAGGAACCTTCTTCCTCCTCCGGTTCTACAGAGGTTGAGATTAGAGGATCGCCTCACGAAGAGGTGGCTGGTTCGTCTGGTTCTGAGGCGGGTCGGCTCGCGCGCGAGCTTTTCGTGGAAGATCTCGAGCCCGAAGAGATGTCCGAGGCGGAAGAGCATGAAGGCCCGGGCAAGGATGACGAAGCGGAGAGTGAGGGTTCGTTCGAACCCGTCGAGGTGGATAGGTCTTTTATTAAAAAGGACCAGATCATCCCAGATGACCCGGTCGGGACGGCGGTGTCGCTTGCCACCAAGGACGATGTGAAGAGGTGCTCGATGGGAGTGGCGTGTCATAAGATGGTCTATACTCTCCTGGGTTGCAATGAGAGGTGTGATCGTCCGCCGCGACCCGATGCAGTCGCCTTCTTTCTATCCGGTACGGGATAGGGGTGCCGGCTCACGCCTTCTCCTGAGCCATTCTCCAGTCGTATGGGCTAGCCCCTTTTCAGCTCGCGCCGATTGCGTGGTGCCATATGCTGGGGACCTTATTGGTATTTTTCGATGCTGGCCTTGATTACCCGACCCTGCGTGAATGGCATTATCTATATCGATTGGTTTGATACTCGGTCGGTTACTACTCCTTTTCGAAGAGGGATTCGTTGGCCGAGGCGATGATAATGAAGTGTGCTCAAAACACCCCGAAATGGAAGAATCAATGGGTGTGGTTGGAGATGAGTCAAACCGATCCCGAATTTCTGGGTGAGGGGGGAGTGCCTATAAGTGCGGTTCTTGATTTGGATGGTTTTATGACGTACTTCCTTGCCCTGTGTTTGACCTGTGTTCGTTGTTTTTGCAGGGTATAAGCAGACGGTTCTCACATCTGAGGAGGACTCGAGGATCGATATCGCCTATTCTCGGAAGAACCGCACGTACACTTTGGTTCGTGGGAAGAGGAGCATCGGTGCTGAACACTGGTGCAATTCTAAGGGTAAGAAAGAGGCTTTACGAGCTAATATGGCAGGACTGAGTCCGCAAGACTTGTTGGCGGCCATGATGTCCCAGAAGCGGCCTCGGGAGGTGAGTACTTCCGGTCCGACTGAGGACCAACCTCCAAAGAAAAAGATAACTACCGAGGTCGGTGGCTCGCGAGGCTCGGGGTCGGTCCTGAAGTCCGTTGCTTGGGAAGGTTCGGGGGCTCTGGTTACTCCCCCTTCGCCTTCGCGTAGGTCCTCGCCCCCGAGGAGGGAGGATCGGGATGAGAGGCGTAAGAAGAGAACTCACGACTCTGGCACTGACTCGAGGGCTCGGTCAGAGCCGACTAGGCAATCCGATCATGGTGAACTGGTTCTCAGCGGCTCGGGCACGACCAACATCGCTTCCTCCTCCACTGCTTATGCCATTCGAGTTAAGCGAATACTGGATGGGGAGATGAAAGCTGACGACTTCGACAGTGCCTATGCTCGGGAGGCCTTCACTATGGAGATGGTCATGCACAAGGTTAGGGATTTTCTCAAGTTTACCTTTCGGTTCCTGTCTGAACTCATTCTTCTATTACAGACGACTCGGAAGTTCGCGATCTACACCGAGGGCTTGATTCGGTCGTTGGATTCGGCGAGTGAAGGTGCGAGCCAGTCTCGTAAGGAGCTTGCCATCGAGCACAAGAAGAGGGCCGACCTGGCCGATAAGTATGCCTCAATCTCGACCGAGCTCAA
The DNA here is from genome assembly GCA_026898455.1 of Plectranthus barbatus. Lineage (NCBI taxonomy): Eukaryota > Viridiplantae > Streptophyta > Magnoliopsida > Lamiales > Lamiaceae > Plectranthus > Plectranthus barbatus. The sequence goes on from JAPKLW010000423.1 coordinate 326,536, forward strand.
GAATTCGAGGCTGGAGACCTCTCTCCGCAACAAATACGAGGAGATGAAGAAGGAGAGGTCGGACCCCGAGCTCCGGAGCAAGGTGCTCGAGGACGAACTGAAGAAGGCTATGGATGAGTTCGAGGTCGCCTCTGCCAAAAAGGACATGGAGCTCGAGTCCTATAAGCTAAGGTTCAGAAGGGGCTAGGAGGAGAGGTTGAATGACCAGAAAAAGCACAAGGCGGAGGTCGAGGCCTTGAAGGCAGGAACGGGGGTCGATATGGAGCTTCTTGTGGCTAACCCTTCTTTCAAATCGACCTTCGACCTCTTGGTCAAAATGGTGACCGGTTCTATCTGCGCTCTTGTTGGCCGGAGGTGTCTAGGATTCGACCTCGACAACATTACCCACCCCCGACTCCTCCTCCTACTCCTGCTGAAGATGCTGAGATCGAGCCTGTGGTAGTGGTCGAAAGTGAACCTGTCAAAGAGGTCGAACTGAAAAGAGCCGGGAGGAGATGGAGGCCGAGTCTTTTCTGAATGAGGAGGCCACGGAGGACGCCAAGAAAAAGACCGATGGGACTGGTGCTGTTTAGATGTTTTCATGTTTTAGTGAATCGCCGATTTGTAATCATTTGATTGATGTGTTGAACACTTTTCTTTTGGCATTTTGACTGTTGACTTTTGGGATATGCTTTTATCGATTGTCTTGTTGTTGCCTTCACTGTTTTTGGTCAATTTTGGGATGAATGTTTGCTGCTTTGCTCGTATGTTCTCCCTCCCTCGTCGCTTTTATTTTGCAAATTGTTGTATGTTTAATCGTGTGGATGTTTGGGTGCTTGCCTCGTGCGTGGGTGTCGCTTCCTTTGTCCCTTTTCGGTTGGGTTAGGCGAGTAGACATAGAGGAATGTCGGGGTTCGATACCGAGCAGTAGAGCTCATCGATGTCAACCTTTTGACTTAGCTGTGAAACAGGCGAGGAGAGGTCAGGTTGGGCGATGCCTAGGCATCTCCCCTCCGACGCTCAAGTTAGTAAGGGTGTGATGAATAAAAATGATAAGATTAAATGTAAAGATAGGGTAGAGATACGCATATCTGTATACTAATGATAGTACTTCTTCAAGTGTTTGATATTCCAGCTGTTCTGCACTCTTCTCCCCTCCAATGTTTCTAGCTGGTAAGCCCCGTGTCCTATTACTTTGGATACCTTGTAAGGGCCTTCCCAGTTAGGTGCTAGCTTTCCTGCTCCGGACTCTTTCGTGTTCTGGAACACCCTTCTTAGGACTAGATCTCCCTCTTGGAAGCTTCTAAGCTTTAGCTTCTTATTATAAAACCGTTCTACTTGTAGTCATCGCCGGGAGGCTTTGACCGCAGCATCATCTCGTGCTTCATCTATGAGCTCGAGGTTTTTCTGAAGTAGGTCTAGGTTCTCTATTTCGTCTGCGAATTCCACTCTCAGACTACGGGTGATGACCTCGACAGGCGCTACGGCCTCAATCCCGCATGCTAGTGAGAAAGGTGTGGCTTCGGTGGCGGCTCTTTGTGTGGTCCAATAGGACCAAAGGACCGCGGGGAGTTCTTCTACCCACCCGGACCCGTGTGGGATCAACTTCTTCTTTAACGTTGCGATTACTATCTTGTTAGTGGACTTTGCTAGACCGTTTGCCTAGGGGTACCGGGGTGTTGAAAACACTAGTTTTATCCCGTAGGTGTTGCAGAAGGCGTGCATTCTTTCACTGACAAACTGTCGCCTGTTATCGGTACGTATTTCTTTTGGATTCCTGAAGCAGCATAAGACATGTTTCCATAGGAATTTGATAACCTCGAGGTCTCGGGTTCTTCCCAGTGCTTCACTCTCCACCCACTTGGTGAAGTAGTCAGTTGCCATTAGAATGTGGTCTTTTTGCCCGGTCCCTTTGGGAAGGGGTCCTACTAGATCCATACCCCAGACCATGAATGGCCAGGGGGTGATTGATGCGTGGAGTGGTTCTGCGTTTTTGTGAGTTGACACCTCAAAATGCTGGCAGCTGTCACATTTTTTAACGTAATTGGTGGCGTCCTTCTTGAGGTAGGCCAATAAAATCCGGCGGTGATCGCTTTATGGGACAGCGATCGAGCCCCAGCGTGATTTTCCTAATCACCTTCGTGAATTTTTGCGAGCACGTTCTCAATCTCTGGCGTGATGATGCACCGGAGGAGGGGACCCCCAAACGATCGCCGGTACAGTTTATTGTTAATTAGGACGAATCTAGCGGCTAGCCTTTCTATCTTTGCCAATTCCTTTCTGTCGCCAGCCGGGGTTTCTACAGTCAGGTGCTGGATGAGTGGAAGCCTCCAATCGTCTCCTTCGTGGCCGACAGGTGCAACATTGTTTTGGGTGGAGACAGATGGTGCTAGCAGCCAGACCTCGGGGATCGGTCGGATGCTCTGGGAGGAGCTGGTGGTAGCCAGATTTGCCAAGGCAGGCCCGGATGTTTGACTCTCGGGGGACATGGCGGAGGTCCCATTCGTCCATCTTCTCCTTCAAACTCTTGATCAAGGAGTGATATAACTTCAGGCATTCCTCCTTTACGGCATAAGTGCCATCTAGTTGGTTGACTACTAGCTGGGAGTCGCTTTTCGTGCGGACTCTACGAGCCCCGAGTTCTAGGGCTAGTTGTATCCCTTGGACGAGCGCCTCATAGTTGGCCTCATTGTTTGTTGTCAGGAAATCTAGCCGAACTGCCTGTTCGTAGTTTTCTCCGTGTGGATCCGTCAGAACTATTCCGACTCCGTTGCCATGCGCGTTTCTGGCTCCGTCAATTTTTAAGGACCATACCCCGACGTTCACATCGGCCTTCGTCATGTGTGCCACTTCACATTCCGCCTTGAGTTGCAAGTTTGTAGAGAAATCAGCAATGAAGTCAGCTAGGACTTGTGACTTAATGGCGGTCCTTGGCTCGTACTGGATCCCATGGCCACCTACTTCGACGGCCCACTTGAGCAGTCTTCCTGATCGGTCGGGCTTGGATAGTACGGCCCTTATGGGATAGGCCGTAATCACCTTGATGGGGTGTTCTTCGAAGTACGGTCGCAGATTTCGAGCGGCGTTAACGAGGGCCAACGCTAGTTTTTCTAGAGCGGTGTATCGGGTTTCTGCATCTAGTAGGGATTTGCTGGCGTAGTGCACCGGGTGCTGTTTGCCATCCATTTCACGTACTAGGACGGCTCCGACCGTGTGGTCTGAAACTGATAAGTAGAGCAATAGAGTTTCGCCGTCAATTGGTTTGGATAGCAGCGGCGGGTTGGCTAGATAAGCTTTTAGTTCCTCTAGCGCCGTTGCACATTCTTCAGTCTATTCAAACCGTTTCCCTTTCCGCAATGTGCTGAAGAAGAAGTGGGTTCTTTCAGAGTAGCGCGATATGAAGCGGCTGAGGGCCGCGAGACGCCCAGTCAGTTTTTGGACTTCTTTTGGTGACCTTGGGTGCTATATGTCTTGTATAGCCCGGATCTGCGTAGGATCTGCCTCGATTCCTCTTTGGGTTACTATGTATCCGAGGAACTTGCCGGAGGACACCCCGAACGAGCATTTTGCCGGGTTTAGTTTCATGTTGTATTTTTCCAAGGTCTGAAAATCGTCCTCCAGATGAGCTACATGGTCTCGTGAGCTGAGCGATTTGACGAGCATGTCGTCGATGTAGACTTCCATCGTCTTTCCTATCTTCTCTTTGAACATGGAATTAATGAGGCGTTGGTATGTTGAGCCTGCGTTTTTTAGCCCGAAGGGCATTACCTTGTAGCAAAAAATACCCTTACTGGTGATGAAAGCGGTCTTCTCTTGGTCCTCGGGGTGCATCTGAATCTGATTATATCCCGAGAAGGCATCCATAAAGCTTAGCAGCTCATGACCCGCTGTTGCATTGACTATGGCGTCGATGTGTGGCAGGGGATAGGGGTCCTTCGGGCAAGCCTTGTTCAGGTCCGTGAAGTCGATACAAACCCGATTCTTGTTGTTCTTCTTTTTGACGACGACCACGTTGGCGAGCCAGGTAGGATAATGTATCTCTCGGACTGACCCGATATCAATGAGTTTTTGTACTTCTTCATTTATTGCCTGGTTCTTTTCCGCAGAGAACTTTCGCCTCCGTTGCTGTATCGGCCTGATGTTGGGGTCGACTTGGAGACGGTGTGTGATGACTGACGGATCGATTCCGGTCATATCCCGGTGCGACCAAGCGAATATGTGGGTTTTGTCTCAAAGGAATTCTACGAGGGCACTCCTAACGTCGAGAGGAAGCTCCGCTCCTACGAAGGTGGTATGAGTTGGTTGTGACTCATCGATAGTAACTTCTTCAAGCTCCTCGGCTGCTGGTCAAGAAGCAGAGGTCGACGGTGAACCGTGCTTCTGCGCGCAGACGACTCGAAAACTGGCGTAGTAACAGTCCCTCGAGGCTTTCTGTTCGCCCTTGATTGTTTGGATTCTCCATGGGGTGGGGAATTTGAGCACCTGGTGGTATGACGAAGGGATTGCCTTAAGTTCGTGGATCCAAGGCCTTCCCAAGATAGCATTATGCGCAGAAACGACATCCACGACTTGGAACTTTACATCTAAGTTCAAACCCCCGCAATACATGGGTAATGTGATTTCTTCCACAGTCCGCTGTTGGTCCCCGTTGAAACCATAGAGGGTCATGGTCACCGGATCTATCTTGCTCATGGGGATCTGCATCTCATTCAGGGTTCGGAGAAACATGATGTTCGCTGAGCTGCCATTATCCATAAGCAGCCTCTTTACCTGGAAATTTGAGATTAGGAGCGATATTACGAGCGCATCGTGGTGTGGATGAACAAGCCCTGGCATGTCCTCGGAGGTGAACTTGATCGCTTTGTGTAATTGTGCGTAGTTAATGTGGTGGACCCCTTGATTTAGGACCCGACGAGTTCGTTTTGCTGCCGAACGTGATCTTCCACTGATCTCTGACCCCCCGACTATGACATGGATAGTCCGTTCAGCGGGAGATGGCTTGTTCTAAGGTTCAGCATTTGCGGGAGGGTTGGTCTGTCGGCCCCTTGTCCATGTAATTTTCCCTTTGTTGGTTAGGTACTCAGTAAGGAATCCTTTCTTCAGAAGTTCGAGGACCTCCAGGCGTAGTGCTTGACATTCCTCGGTTCTATGGCCGTGGTCATTATGGAAACCACAGAATTTGTTTGCATCTCGTGCTTTAGGGTCGGACTTCATCTTGGCTGGCCATTTCACGGCGGCACCGAGCCCCTTGAGTACGTTGTTGACCAGATAATTTTGGTCGATGCTAAGGCTATAAGGCACTTCACCGGCTCGCGATGCTTGACTATAAGGGTGATCTCGTCGGGACCGACGCTCGTTCTTGAAGTCCTTTCGATCTACATACCTCGAGCTCGAGGAGCTTGTCCTTGGTCGGTCCTCTCGATACTTACTAGCTAGCTCGTAAGCTTTTTGTTCGTTCAGCCGCGCGATACGGTTCGGCTCGTCCTCCTCCCAGTTAATCTCGGCCCAGGCTTGCGAGAGGACCGAATCCATGTCATAACAGGGGTGGCTCGTCAGGTCGCGGTAAAGCTTCGAGGACACGTCTAGGTCATTCTTGAAAGCGAAGATTGCTGTTAGGGGAGGACAATTCGGTATCGAAGCGAGCTCGCGATTGAAGCGCCCGGCGTACGATCTTAGCGACTCTCCTTTCTTTATGCGTATGCTGTTAAGCGCGTCAGGGTGCTTCGCCACACGTCTGCAGTTCGAGTATTGCTTTTTGAAGGCCATGTGGAGTTCGGAGAACGTCGAAAAGGAGCACCTCGGTTGGTTGACGAATCATTGGAGAACTGGACCGGTCAGGCTGGACTCGAAGCTCTTGCACATGCACGCCTCGCGGAGTTCGCCTGGGATCGAAGTGGTTAGCATCTTCTGTTTGTAGAGAGCGATATGATCCTCCGGGTCGGTCGTTCCGTCGTACAGTTGGAACGACGGTGGCACGAACCTCGCTGGGATGTCCGTATTAGTGATGTCGGGTGTGAAAAATGAGTCGGCATAGCTGTTGTGTGGTATCAGAGCATCCGATGGGATCACTCCCGGGATCCGGGAGATGAGCTTTTCAAAGTTTGCCATTCGAGCTTCGAGGCGCTTTTCGTACTCACTTCGTGGTTGCTCGGTGATGAGGCGCTCGGGTGGCCTGTTGGTCATCGCTCCTGAAGGCCTACTCCCGAGATCCAACCCTGCGGGCGTGTTCAAATCAACAGCTTTGTCCAGATCGTGGGCCAAATTCTTGCGAGGATCAGTGGCCTTTTCGCCGGTGGTCGGCTCCTCCACGATCGGCTGACTTTTGAGCGCGCTTTCCTTGCGGAGCTGATCGTTTTCCCTCCGCAGGGCGTGATTCGTGGCGTGCAACTCCGTAATCCTGGAATCCATCTCCTTCACACGCTTCTGGTTTTCCTCAGACTCCTCGGCTAGCCGCGCGAGGATCGAGTTCAACATGTCGGGAGGCATGGCTTGCGCGCCACAGGTTTGCAAGGTCTGCTGAACCAATTTGTATACGGGAACGAGGCTCCTTGATCCAGTAGACCCCGCCGGGGGAGCTCCGTTGGCTTCTTGCCTTGATTCCCTGACTTCTCGTTAGTGCCTGCCATTGAATCAAAAAAAGAAAAGAAAGAGAGAGTAGTCTCAAGGGTCCCACGGTGGGCGCCAAATGTTGAGGTTCGAATTTCGGGGAAATAGGAGCCCTTGAAACTCTTATCAAATAGAGACAACTATTAGTAAGAAATCGGAAATAAGTGACAAAGAAACCGTAGTTGGACTTGAAAACTAGAGAGAAAATGAGTGCGTATAATAAATTGAGTGATAAAACAGCAGCGTAACAGCGTAGTTTTTCTTTAAGGAATAATTCAGTGCAAGAAATGAGCTTCCTGCCCCTATTTATAGATAGGATAGAGGCAGGTAGGCAGTGGCTAACCCTAGGCGTCGAGCTGCAACGGCTCGCCGCGAATATCGGAACGGTCGCGGGTCCTTCGGAGGCGGTTAGGGCTTCGACGTTCGGGCGCCGCCAGCATGCTAGGATTTTCTTCTTGGATCGCCTTGACATCGACTTGCTTAACCCCTCGATGGCGAGGAACTTCGATCGTCGACAGCGAGGCTTTGACTTAATCTCGCTGGCCATGGTAAGTCAGTCTTCAGGGCTGGACTTGTTTGTACGAGCGATTTATCTATTGGTCCTGGGCTCGTGGGCCTGGCCCCAACAATATATATATTCTTTTATATAAAAAGATGTTATTATGAAATTATGTATTTCAATACTAACGATAATGTATTTATCAAACTAACATGATATATTTAAAAAATAATGATGTATTTACTAATTTACTTGAATGATATACCTAGCTCAGTCTTAAGATTTTTAATACGGTTGTGCAGAGTCATGGATAGTTGAAATTTTTGAATGTCTCGATTTAGAAGAATTGGATTCGTAAGTTTTAAAAATTGTGTTTTAAATTGGAAGCTTATTCTCGGTGAAGTCCGCAGAGATTGGTTACTTTGATACATGCTATAAAATTATTTTCGGAGGCTCAAAAAGTGATCACTAAAGATGTTGGTAAGTTTGATATTTAATTGGGGGTTTATCGAGTAGATGTTGATGTTTGTTTTAATGAGGCTAATATGGGTTCGTGATTGTAAAGAGAGATTCGTATTGCCCTCTCAAAGCTTATGCTTAAAAGTGTTAATGTTATGGAATTACAAGTGTTGCTAACTTTGTATGGGGTGGGGATATATATATTTACATCAATTAAAAATCCCAGCACGGTTAGGAAAGCTAATAATGGTTCCATTTGCTTAATTTACAAAAGAAATGGCCGCAACATACCATAGCTTATCTGAAATGAGTTTTTCATATGTTTCCAAACACTTATATAAGCTAGGTCAGTTTGGAGCTACATGCTTGAATATTATTATTTGGAAGATAAAACTCCATCCCTTCATAGTTAGAAACTATTGTAATCTAATAATTTTCACTCTTCTGTTAAGAAAAGAGTTTAACAATATTTTATTGACTAAAAAGTCACCAATATTCTACAATTTGATTACTTAGATTAGAACAGCAATTTGGCTTAGAATTTGAAGTTTTATTGAACAACTTATAATAATTAATTTATTTGAGAAAATCAAACTTATAATAATGAATTAATCGTAAAAATTGTTGAAAAGCAAAAGAAAGTAAAAAAACGTGTGATATTGCGAGAGAGAGGGAGAAACGGCTAAAGAAATGGTATTTGGGGGTGAGGTGTCCACCGACTAGTCATAATCATCTCCGGCGTCGGTGGGAAGCGGCGTCTTATAATACACACAGCCCCTCCCCACCACCGCATCCATATCTCTATCTACACTCCATCTTCACCGCTTCCCTCTTCTTCCTCAACGTTTCAATTATCTACACCTTTTTTCTTTTTTTTTTATTAAAAAAATATATTATATTCATATATATATATATATATTCGTTGGGAATCCCTAAAGCTTGAGTTTTTGGTTCATTGTGAATGGTGGAAATCTCGAGTTTGTCGTTAATGGTCGTCCCTTCTTCAGCGAGAAGGGATATTTACGTCTCTTTCAGCTTCGGATCCTGCAAGGTGGGCTGGTACTACCGCTGCCTCGGCGTCGATCCTTGAATTCGTTGCTTGCTTTTGATTTTTTTAACCCACCCTGTGAAGCGTTCTTGTTTTTCTTTTCCTTTTCTCGGATTCTCCTTCCTCAATCTTTTATATTGAAATAGAAGATTAAAAAAAAAACATAATAATAAACGAAAGAAGAAAAAAATAAATAAAATGCTGATTCCAAAGGCGAAGAAAAGGCCAGCGGCGAAGGGGTACCGGTTCCTGATTAGCATTGCGGTGAAGGGGAGCGCGGGGCCGATTCGATTCGTGGTGAATGAGGAAGAGGTGGTTGCCGGCGTCATCGACAGCGCTCTCAAACTGTATGCGCGTCAGGGCAGACTCCCTGTTCTCGGAAGTCGCCTGGATGACTTCATTCTCTACGGCACAGCTGCCGGAAGTGAAGGTTTTATTAAATATGAATCAATCTACACCATTTATTTTTAAAAATAAATAAATAAATAAAATCCTTTAATTTTGAATTTTAATTAATGTATTGGTGCAGCTCTGGTTCCATGGGCTACGATAGGGTCGGCTGGCGTCCGAAACTTCATCCTGTGCAAGAAGGCGGAGACGAGGGATGATGGGAAGGAAGCATCGCCGGAGGGGCGTGGGCGTAGGCGCAGCTCCGCCGGAAGTAGGATTTTGAGGGCTTGGTTCGGGAAATATCGGACGCCTAAGATATCTTCTCATTAGAATGAATCCAATATCAGATGCCTCCGGAATAAATAATAAATAATAATAATAATAATATTGTAAACCTTCACTTTAAGTTTTCATATCATGAATAAAGTCCATGTCGTCTTCTCCATTCAGATTCTCTCACATTGTCACTTGCCAGATTCCTTTCTTGTTTAAGGTTTTCTTATCAATTGTTTATACCATGCCATTGCCAATTACTCACTGTATAAATTATAATCATGGCTTCATTGTTGAAAATGAATTATTTGCTAAAAATAAAATAAAAAATTTGCAGCATATGTTTATATTTAGATTATCGGCAGTAAATAAGTCAATCTACTTCGTGAGATCCGTTTGACAAATATAATTTGCTATATTTCCGATCTTGTAGCGCTAGTACTCAAAAGGATAGTGTAGAGATTAAAGTTTTTGGCATATCATTAATTGAGCATACATTCTACCCATTTAAACTATATATTAAAAACAAAATTTGAATAAAAGTCAACAACATAGTCGTTTATTTTAAAAAAACTAAATTATTTTCAATTGAAAAATAACAAAAAAAATCGTAACTATTTCCTTAGTTTCTTCTCACTTTCAAGGAAATCATAACTAGAGTCATCTACTAAATTATTATCAAAGTTAATAGCTCTTCGGGTCCATACACTCCTTTTCTCATCATTTGTTGCTATTTCACTTATAATGTTCAGTATAGAAATTATTGAGTTATAATAAAAGTTGATTCTAAGCTTTACAAACTTGATATAGCCTAATAATTTTAAGTTTTAGTTTCAAGTATACCATTTCAATACTTAGAAAATATTGAAGGTTTCAAATAAGTTTGAAAACTTAGAATGTAAATACTTAAATAAAGCAGTAAAATGACTCACAATATTTTATAGTGGTTCGGATCCTTAAGTCCTACGTCCACTCTTCCGAACTTAGTCCGGGTATTTACTAAGTAACAGAGTACAAAGCTTCTCATGATCTATAACTAGCCCGTTGGATGCCAATGTCCTTCGGCCCGCTAGCTCACTCGTCTAGAAACTTGGTTGTCTGCTTCCTTCTTCAGTCTTGAAGTGAGGACGCACCTCGCTGCCTTCAAACTGGAATGCTGGATGTTTGCTATTCTTCCCAGAACGTCAAGTTGTTGGCAGTAGCCCGTGAGAATTAGAATTCCAAAAAGGAAAATTGATTACCATGTTTATTACTTGAAAAGTAATAAACACCAAATGATTAGCTTAAGCTAGATAACTAAGCCTCGTGATCTCAAAAGACTCACGAAATATTAGAAAGTGAAGCATCGTGACTTAGACAGACACGAAATTTTAGAGCGCTTTTGAGAGCTTTAAGTTTGACAGAGTTTTGGCTTATTTTCACGCGAGTTCTAGGTGCTCTCCTCTGAAATGGTTGTTTTCTATTTATAGGCAGATTGATCGACCATTTGAATTTTTGTCCGTTAGAGACAAAGATTAAGTCATCCAATCATCGCCATTCTTCTCTACTGTAGCAGTCTGCTCTACACTGGTCAGATCTGCTTTTGTCTTTTTGCAGTGTACTTTCACCTGCTTCTTGTTAGAGTCAGTTTCAGTCCGAGGAACTTAAAACTCAAGATTCCTCATACTTGATTGTTGGCCGGCACTTTAAGTATCTTGGATAAGACTTTGAGTTCCACTCGAATTCCTTTTATCTTCTCGCATTTCACATGCTCTTTAAGCTTAGAAGCTAAAAATTAAAATCCTCCAAATTTATAAGTTTCTGGTTCCTTTGGTGAAAAGTTAGTTTCCAGAAACTGACTTTTTGGCATTTTCAAGTTTTAAGTTTAGAAACTCTAGTTTCTTCATTTTTAAGTTCTGAATCCATAAATCTTAGTTGGGCTCAGACCTCAAGTAGGTTTTCCTCTTACTTGGATGAATCTTTTTCTCATAGGAGTTGTGATGGAAGGATCTCGGATTTCTGAAATTTGCTCGTGAAACTGGCTTCAACATTGGTCTGTTGCTTAGTCGTTTCAGTTGTCGAAACTAATTTTATTGCAATTGGAACATTTTGCTTTTTCAATTTCTTAGGCAAGTTTAGCTTCCTTTCAAGTTGATTCAGTTTAAACAGTGAATTCTTTTCAGTTTGAGAACTGAGTTTTCCCCGTTAACTTGATCGACCAAACTAGAGTTTTTGCTCATTTGAGTTTCTCTCTTGCCTAATGATAAGTTCGTTATTTCGCTAACTTATCATGGGGTTTTTGTCCAAGTTTGTGTTCAAGACATGCGATTATGATTTATATTTATGCATGATTGTGTTTTGGTGTTAGGTGGTATTATGATGGTGGAATTTTGCAGGAAACAGGCTGAAATTGAAGGAAGGTCGAGAGGAAGAAATTTCGTTCAGTCTCGGCCGAGACGAGGAGCATCTCGGCCGAGATAATCACCCGAGATGCGCACAAATCGGTCTGCTGAAGGTCGAGGCGAGAGATCCATCTCGGCCGAGACGAAGTCCATCTCGGCCGAGGTGGATGGTCGATTTGCACGCCGAGAAGGAAGGGAAATGAACAGTCATCTCGGCCGAGATGACTTGTATCTCAGCCGAGACACGTGTTGTCTGGGCGAAAAATTTGACATTTCGGGATTTGCCTTACCTGCATGCCAGCTACCATATCTTTGACGAAGAAAAGAAGGGAAGGCGGATTGAATTTTCAGACGGGAAGGTGGAAGGGTGTAGAAGTTTGAATTTTCCTGAAGAATCGGAGGAGTATATATTTTGGAAGGAGAGGAGGATAAGGAGAACAACAGTTTTTAGTTTTGAGCAGGAAGTTTTATTTTGAAAGGAAAAAGATGAGAATGAAGTTTTATTTTCTGTAATAGCCGAAGGATTTCATGCAGCTGTTTTCTACAATTGAACATCAGATTTTAATGCCAGATTATTATTCCAGGTTTAATCTTTTCATGATTTCTTTGATTATGATTATGTTGAACTAATCCCTTTATCAGATTCTAGGATTAAAAGTCTATCTTGAATACATGTTATGAATTAATTCAATTGAATGCCTTCCTTGATTGATTTGTCGAAATCTTGTGATTCTATTATACCTAGTTCTGTTGGCCACTTGACTAGGTTATCAGTTAATTAATTTGAGACTCATAAGGTGAAAATTGATTAACAGGAAAAAGATTTCGCAATATAATTTGGTGTTCTTGTCTGAAAAAGAAAGAATTCAATTATAGGAAATTATCTGTTGATTTCTGGAGTTATTGACTATTTCTTGAGACCGAGAGGATAAAGGATTTCAATAATCTACTTTGTAAATTGTCTTAAAACGAAGTTTGCATTATTTTTCTGATTTCCATCTTTTAAGGAGTTAAATTGGCATTTGATGAATTTGTTTACATGTTAGTAAAGATAGTACTGAAATTCCTAGAATCTGAGCTCTCGCATTTATCTGAATAAACCCTTTAAATTCTCTGTTAAAGTAAGTTTTCTTTAATTAACGAAGTGTTTTTATTATTTCTGAAATTTATGATACCAAATCCTTTTAAAAAAATTGATCGCCTCAAACAATATTCTGAGAAACTATAATTCAATACTCAAGGTTTTTCGTTGTTCCATTCCCCTGGATCGATAACTCTAGGGTTTATAAATTTATTTGCCACTGTTCCTATAATTAATCTGTAGAAATTACAGTGATCA
>JAPKLW010000423.1:344509-384787 GCA_026898455.1 Plectranthus barbatus
TATTTGCCACTGTTCCTATAATTAATCTGTAGAAATTACAGTGATCACCTAACAACTTAACTTTGGAATTGGAGTTTTCTCTAAGATGATGGTCTTTAATTTTTCAGTTTCTGAAGTAGATGCATGATTGCTCGAAATATTTTCTTCAAAACCTCTCCCAGATTTGTCATTGGGATCTCTTTGAGCTCTCAAGGCTTCTTCAGTTTTACTCGTGCTCGAGTAAAGTGAGCAGATAATTTTTTCTTATTGAGCAATTTTGAGGTTTAGAGTCACATTCCTCATAAATATATTGAAAATCTTTAAGCAGGAGGGAATGTTCTTCTCTAAGTTTGGTCAATTCCTCACTGTGTGACCTCGATTTTTCAATCTCTTTGGTCAAAGTAGAAACTTGAAGTTTTAGTGAGGTATTTTCAATGACTAAAATATTTTTTAATTGATAGAATTTGGCAAACTCTTTAGATAGTTTTTCGAGGGAAAGATCATCTTAATCCGAGCAAATAGATTCAGTGTCATCAAGTATGCATGTAGAAGAACTAGAAACTAGGTTACAATCAATTACCAGTTTTTCAGTTCCCAGTTCTTCAGTTTTAGTGTTTGAAGCATCATCTCCTATAGCAACTATGAAGACCAAGATTGATTCCTCATCTGACTCATCATCTGATGTGTAGTAAACATCATCGTTGTTAGGAATATCTGGAACTTCAGTTCTGGAGAGTATGACCTTTGCAACAGCTTTGGAAGCTCTCTTCTAGATTTTTTTTTTCAATTTGTCTCTCTCCTCTTTATCAACAAGAGGACACTCATACTTGAGGTGATTGGGAGAATTTCACTCAAAGCAAGCTTTTGGTGCACTTTCAATAAACTTTTGATCACCTCCCCGAGAACTTTTACTTTTAGTTTTTGCTTTTGCTCTCTCGATGAGCTTGGTCAATTTCCTCATTTGCTCCTCCAGTTCAGCAACTGAGGTGTCTTTGCTACATAGAAATTCGATCAATCAAATTAACCAAATTTCAATCAAGAATAAAAATATCAATCCAGGTTCTTCTTAATTCGCCCACTTAAAGTACCAGTTACTATTGTGTAGTGATTATATTTAATCAATTTCAATCGTTGAGTATGTTTCTAAACTAGGCAAAGTATTAAAGCCTATCTAGCTAACAATCAACTAAGAAAATAAATGCTTCAATATCAATTCTCAAAACAACTACTCACTTCACTTATCCAAAACACTCTCACAAACAATATCAATCTAAATCTCACAAATTGATTTGGTACAGAAATGAGGAAAATAGGATATTGGCATGAACGTCTTAATGAACCAATAATGAATAAATAAATGTTGTAAACAATATTTAATTCTCCTAAGAATGATCAATCCACCCTATTCTATCTGATCCCCTTTGTATCGGTGAATTAGATGTTGATAAAATAAGATTCTCAAGCTGTCACGTTATCAAATCATATCTCACTCCCAAAGGTTCGTGTATTATTGACCTATAAGTTATCTTCGCACAAGGATTGGATCAAAACGTGCATACAAACATACTAATCCCGACATCTCAATCCGCTTAAAGGCTCTAATTTCGATGTCAATCAATCAAGCAATTGGTGGAATACCAAATCTTGTAACAATTCCTTGCAAAAATTTCAAAACCACTTAAGCATCATTAGTGATAGTAGGACAAACTTCCACCCAACGTGATACATTATCAATAGCAAGCAAAATATAATGGTAACCAAACGATGGAGGAAAAAGTCCCATAAAATCAATACCCCAAACATAAAAAAGATCAACTTCAATGAACATCTTATAAGACATTTCCCCCTACGGGTAATGGACCCCATCTTTCGACAATGATCACAAGCTTTCTCAAAATTCATGCAATCAAGGTAAATAGCTGGCCAATAAAAACCAATATATGGTACCTTCATGACCGTACGATTGGTGGCAAAATGCCCCCCAGTTACCGATGCATGATACTCTCGCATGGTTTTCCTCAATTCCGCTTGATGGACACACCTCTGGATAATCCCATCTGCACATTGACGAAACAAAAACGATTCCTCCCAATAATAAAACCTCATGTCTATAAGGAATTTATTCCGTTGATGCAGTTTCAAATCGGGAGATAATACCCCGACTACAAGAAAATTGGAAAAATTAGCATACCAAGGAGTATTATGGGCCACAAACATAATGTGCTCATTCAGAAACTTTTCATTAATGCAAACATCTTTGTTATCCCCCTCAACCGGATCCTATAGCCTAGACAGATGATCCGCAATGACATTCTCACACCCTTTCCTATCTCTCACTTTCATATTAAATTCTTGGAGCAACTAAATCCATCTAATAAGCTTCAATTTTGCATCCAGTTTCTTAAACAAATATCTAATAGCCGTATGATCCATGTACACAATAGATTTGGCTCCAACCAAATAAGCACAAAATTTATCATAAGCATAAACAACGGCTAGCAACTCTTTCTCAGTGATAGTGTAGTTACATTGAGCGGGATTCAAAGTCTTTCTAGTATAAGCAATTTCAATGAACACATTTTCTCTTATTTGACCCAAGGCTACCCCAATAGAAACACCACTAGCATCACACATAAGGACAAACTCATCATCCCACTTAGGAGTTATAAGCACGGGTGCTGTGACAAGAGATTTTTTCAAAATCTCAAAAGCCCTAACACAAGAATAATCAAACACAAAGGGAGCATCTTTCTCAAGCAAACTACATGTAGGCTTAGTAATTTTTGAAAAGTCTTGAATGAACCGAATATAGAAACTAGCATGCCCTAAAAAACTCCTTACTCCTTTCACCGACCTAGGAATAGGTAATTGTTTAATAGCCAAAATTTTAGCCTTATCAACCTCTAATCCTACAACCGAAACCTTATGACCAAGTACTATGCCCTCATTAACCATAATATGACACTTTTTCCAATTAAGTGCTAGGTTCATTTCTTCACATCTTGCAAGCACAATTTCTAGATTTTCAAACACTCATAAAAAGAAATACCAAATACGGAGAAATCATCCATAAATACCTCCATTATTTCTTCAATGAGACCATGAAAAATCGCCATCATACGCCTCTGAAATGTTATCGGCGCATTGCACAACCCAAAAGTCATTCTCCGATATGTAAAAATTCCATAGGGGCATTTGAACGCCATCTTGTGTTGATCCTCCAGTGCCCGAATATCCATCCAAGAAACAATAGTGTGAATGCCCGGCAAGACGATCAAGCATTTGGTTAATAAAAGTTAATTGAAAATGATTGTTTCTAGTTTCTAGATTTAATGCACAGTAATCAATACAAAACCTCCACCCCTTGGTGGGTCTCTCCATAACTTCCTCTCCATTAGCTTTGATGACTTTCTCGAAACCTCCTCACCCATTCAGTATCACTCGGTGCATATATAATATTGTTGTCCAAAAGTTTCAGCACCTCTTTCTTTACCACCTCTTACATCATGGGGTTCAATCTTCTTTAGGGTTGTCTCTTTGGTTTGCAATTTTCTTCAAGTAAGATCTTATGCATACAAATTGCTGGGCTAATTCCTTTAATGTCAGAAATTTGCCACCCAATTGCCGACTTATGCATTCTTAGCACCAGAAGTAATTTCTCAATTTCAATCTTCGAAAAGCCGGTGGATATGATAACCGAAAATGTTTCTTTCTCTCCTAAGAAGACATATATAAGGTGATCTGGTAACTTCTTCAATTCCTCAACCGGAGCCTCACTCTTCATCTTTTCCTTCCTCACTTTGGCCTCAATTTCTTCCTCTTTTGTTCTTAACTCCAAGAATCGAACTTGTACAATCATTGATTTGGATGGAAAATTATTCAATACTCTCGCACATTCAAATAACTTCTCTTTTGTTTCATCCTCCTTTTCTTTGACATCATTCATAGAGTATGATTCTTGGATGACCTTCTCCAACGACTCTCTCTTCCTTTCCTCTTCACTGCTTGAAGTTTGAACCAAATGTACAAGGTTACAACTTTCCTCGTTTTCATCCCCCATACTCGTCTTTATTGATTCCACGAAAGAAAAGATGATCTTACGACCATCAAATTGCAACGTCAACTCCCCATTCTTCATGTCAAACTAGGCACCTCTGGTAGATAAGAAAGGACTTCCCAAATCAATGGTACATCACCATCATCCTCCATATCTAGGATCACAAAGTCCGCCATAAAAATAGAGTCCCGGATCTTCACCAATACATCTTCCACAATTTCTTTTGGATATGACATGGAACGATCCGCCATTTGAAGTGTAATCGTTGGCGGCTTGATGTCCCTGATTTCCAGCTTTTTGAATAATGACAAGAGCATTAAGTTGATGCTTGCCCCCAAATCACATAGTGCCCAAGTCACCTCCAAACCTCCAATGGTACTAGATATTGTGAAACTTCACGGATCTTATCTATTAAAAGGCATCTTCCTTTGAATCACTGTGCTACATTACTCGAATAAATTCACTGTTTCATATTCCCCTACTCCATATTTACTCTTTTGAGTAAACATGTCTTTGAGCATCTTCATATATCCCGGCATTTCTTGAAGCACCTCCAATAAGGGAAGATTAATTTGAATCTTACTCATCTGCTCAAGGAATCAAGCAAACTTCTTGTTCTTCCGACTCTTCTCAAATTTTTGTGAAAATGGCATAACTGATCCCTTCTTGGGTTCCCTGAGCTTCTCTTTCACAGGTTCCACCTCCTTTTCCTCTTTTGGAATAAACTCTTTCTCCTCTTGAAATGTCACCTCCTTTTCTTATTATTCGATGATTCCACCTTATCATTTCCTCCGATATCCAACATCGGTCCCTCATAAGAATAACCACTCCGAGTAGTGATAGCTTCGCAAGTATCCTTCAACATTGATCTTTCCTCATTTGTACCCAATTGTTGAGCAATATTGGAAATTTTTGTTTTAATGTCTTCAAATAATCCTTCATATTTTTCAAACTTCCGTTCTACTTCCTCACCTAATCTCCTTGTATTCCTCTTTTCCTCCATAAATGGATTTCCCTTATCATGCATGTATCTTCGCAAAGAATAGAAAGGATCTTGCCATGGTCTATAAGGATTCACTTCTCCATAAGGCTCATAAAAACTTCCATGATAATTTCCCAAACTTTGGTCTATAGCGAACATCTCTTCTTGATAGAGGTCCTCATCTCTCTTGCTAGAAATAGCGAACACTTCCAATTGTTCTTGCATCAAAGCTATTTGTGCTCTCAAAGCATCAATCTCACTCACTTCCCCTATGGCTCCAATTGACTGGTAATCCTTTTTGTCATTGGGCAATTGATAGCTATTCTCAGCCATCTTTTCAATCGTCCTCCAAGCTTCTTCTTCTTCTTGGTCAAGAAATGACCCCCCGAAGATGTGTCCATCATTACCTTGGCCTCATAGGTAAGACCGCCATAAAATTGATAAATTTGTTGGCTCTTAGACAACCCATGTCGAGGACATCAAATCAAATCATGAAACCGATCCCATGCTCATACAATGGTTCGTCGTATCTTTGACCAAAAGTAGTAATGTCGGCCCTTTTCTTCAATGTAAGGCTAGGTGGAAAGAATTTGAACTATTGCATTGAACCGAGCTTCCATAGATTTGATACATCGGGAAACATTTGGAAGGATTCATACTTTTCCATGAAGATTTGCATTTTATTGCGCTTATTTTGGTCAGTTTCCTGACATAGAGTACCAAGAAAATCCAATACTTCTTTGGCATTGTCATACTCTAGTGCTTCTTCAATCAGGGCTTCTGGTAGGGATGCCAAGATCAGCTCGTGGGCCATCGGGTCAAGATGTGCACGGGCCTTGTCCTCGGTTGTGTCCATTTTACTCCCATATCATATGTTTTTGTCTTCTTTTTGTTGTGTGTTCGTGTTTTGTGTGTTTCGGATGGTGTAGGTTAGGTTTTGAGCATAAATTGACATTTTCGGCTATGTTTTGGAGGAAAAAGCTGTGAGGATCCAGAACGGCTCGGCTGGGCCAGATTTGGCTCGACCGAGCCTGAGCCTGAGTCGCTCGGCTGGGCCAGATTTGGCTCGACCGATCCTGGCAGGACAGAGAGCTCGCTCGGTCGAGCCAGAGCGGATTTTGGTGGTTTTGCTGTTTTTAAGCCATCCCGGGCGAGCCAACCTTGGCCCGGGCGATCCGAGGCCCTGTTTGCTTGTTATAAAAGGGGGAAAATGGTTATTTTGGTAACTTTTGTCAAATCTAAAGGGAAATTACCTAAATTCTCTCTACGATTCCCTCTTCTTTTTCCTTCCAAACCTCACCCAAGGGTATCAAGGAGCTAAACCATCATCCTTGGAGAAGAATTGAAGATCCAAGGGGGTAGATCAAGACCAAGCAAATCCAATTGGGGAAGATTTCATTTTCTACTTATCAATTGTAATGGATTTATTTCATTTCAACTTTGTATTGTTACAATTGAGAGGTATGTTGTTCTAATTCAATTTGGATGTTGATTTGAACAAGGATGTATGAAGATTAGGTTTGATAATTGTTTGTTTACCTCCCTATTTGAGATTGAATCACACTAGAGCTTGTTCACATGCACCTAGGTGTAGGTAATAGCCAATCTAGGTGTTAATTGATACGAATTTTGCAACCAACACGCGAAAAGGAGTGTCGTGAATAGTGTGAGTTCTTGTGTTCCTTGATCCAATCCCTGTGCGGAGATAGGGCATAGGATGATGATTTACGTGCTATTAGGAGTGGTCTAGGATCCGATAACATAGTTTTTTGAGGTTCTTAGTGTCATCAACGGTCGATTCACCGTGATTGGGGGTTGGCTAGTGTAGGGTAATAGTCCATCCTTCTAGGAATTAAAATGTGTTTACATCAATGATTAACCTAATTAGATTACATCTACGTTTATTTCAACATCCTATCCACCTCATTTGAGTATTTGTTTATCTTGGTTTACCAAAGTGTGAAGAGAATTGATTTGATTGATTGAGATTGAATGTTGATATTTGGTTTAATTCATTGCCTTGATATATGTTGTTAGCATATGTTTAAATTGATTGCCTAGTTTGATAGAAATCACTCAACGATTTTATTTTGCCTAGCTATTAGACTTTGCTATAGTATCCCGGTAATCTAGCAGGTGAAGGGAAGAAAGACCTGGATTGATAATTAAACCTTTTGTGTGCATTGAGAATTTATATGAGTTTTTATTGCACATCAACCACTGATTGCGGTTGAGTGATTGGGATGTGCCTGTAAAACCTCGGCGAAGAAATACACAGCGATATTCTAGTCAAAGGGGTACGAATTTGGTGCATACATGAATTTTATAGTTACAAAAGTATGATAGGTCTGATATGACCGTTATGAATTCTTCTCATTTAAATATGAATGAATAAAAATAAAAATAAATGGACGAGATATGATTGAGAGGTAATTTTGGAAAGTTGGCTTTTAAAAAGTAATTTTTGCTATTTTATAATTATTTTCATAAAGAGTGTTATTTCTTGACTCTTGAATAACAATTTTGCTATTATAGATTTTCGTTCTATATTTTTATCTACATTGACAGTAGTTATACATGTAAAATAAATTGACAAATCCTAGCCTTGTGTAAAAAATAATAAGAGAACTGTCGATTCATTACCTGAAAAATAATTTAATTACTATTTAAAATTATTGATTCAGGATCCAAAATATCAATTCACATAATTCAGGATCTGAAAGATTATAGGATTTTTAATTCAAAATCTGAATTGATAATTTTTATAATTTTTTAGGTCCTGAATTATAAATTAATCTTTCGAATGTTGAATCGATAATCAAATTATATTTCAAAATCTTGAATTGATGATGTTGTTCCAAAGCAATGATACATGCATAGTTTTCGGATAATTTAAATATAAGAAAGTCAAACTTGTGCACTTCGAGTTAATTACATGACATATAATGGAGGACTAGAATCGATCTGGAAATATAATATTTTGATGATATATTTGATATCATCCATTCGTCCCAACAGTGCTGAAAGGTTGATCATTAATTATTTCAACAACTCCTCATAATATTCATTTATAGTATATATGCAGGATGTGAAGCATATATATCCAGACTGACCACACATAATTATTGCCCGAAATAATACACAACACAAATTGAAGGCAGCAGAAACAAGACATGACACAGACTTCAAACCCCACCACACCATAATAGATTATAATTAATTAAGATGGGATATTATATTATATTGGATATTTGGATGCGAATGATATTAATTAATTGGCGGTGAGATGGTGGGTCTCGATATTCTTGGTGACATGGAAGCATAAATTTACTTGTTGGTTCCGAGATTAGAATAATTTTGTATTCAGTTGAAGTAATTTAATATAATTGTACTCTGAAAACTGGTACTTAATTTTCAGCTTCCAAACACTTGATTTAGCCTGATAGTTTTAAGTTTTAGTCCGAAAAACTTAAAAACTTAAGATTCCTCGTACTTGATTATTGGTCGACAGTTTAACAATCTAGGATAAGATTTTGAGTTCCACTCGAATTCCTTTTGTCTTCTCGCATTTCACGTGCTCTTTAAGCTTAGAAACTAAAAACTGAAATTCTCCAGATTTCAAGTTTAAGTTTCTGGTTCCTTTGATGAAAAGTTAAGTTTCCAGAAACTGATTTTCTAGCCTTTTCAAGTTTAGAAACTCTAGTTTCTTCATCTTTAAGTTCTGAAACTTGACTTCAGCATCTTGAGCTTTAGCTTCTAATAATGTCCCTTTTAGAAACTAAGTTTCTATCTTCTCGATCTTCAGCTACCAGTTTCTAGTTTTTATTACAACTCGATTTATCCTATACAAGAATTACATGTGGAAACTTATTAGAAACTTAAAGCTAGTTTTGACACACAAAACCATCAAATAAAGGGTAAACCAATTTCCCAGTTTCTAACAACAAGTTAGTCTTCTCCCAAAGAAGATTACTTATGCAATAAATATTTATATTTCTTGAAATAAACGATCTCCAGAGCTTTTTCTCATTCCATTTTTTTTTTTGTATTTTCTTACAAACCAAAGGAGTATTGTACACCTCTAATATGAAATGAACGAGGGTTGTATTGTGTGTCACTGAAGGAGTCGTCGTGCCGAGAACCAGTGATTGCGGTTAGTGGTTAGGATGTGCCTGTAAAACCTCGGCGAAAAAATACCCAGCGATATTCTAGCCAAAAGGGTACGGGTTTGGTGCATACATGAATTTTAATGTTACAAAAGTATGATGGGTCTGATTTGGTCATTATGAATTATTCTCATTTAAATATGAATGAATAAAAATAAAAATAAATGAAACCAGATATAATTGAGAGGTAATTTTGGAAAGTTGGCTTTTTAAAAGTAACTTCTGCTATTTTGTAAATATTTTCATGAGTGAAATTTCTTGACTCTTGAATAACACTTTTGCTTTTATAGATTTTCGTTCTATATTTTTATCTACATTGACAGTAGTTATACATGTAACATAAATTGACAAATCCTGGCTTGTGTAAAAATAATAGGAGAGTTGTCGATGCATTACCCGAAAAATAATTTAATTATCATTTAGAATTATTGATTCAGGATTCAAAATATCAATTCACATAATTTAGGATCCAAAAGATCATATAATTCTTAATTCAAAATCTGAATTGATATTTTTTATAATTTTTTAGATCCTAAATTATAAATTTATCTTTCGAATGTTGAATCGATAATCAAATTATATTTCAAAATATTAGAATTGATGATATTGTTCCAAAATAATAATACATGCATAGTTTATGGATAAGTTAAATATAGGTGATTCTAAATGCTTCCATGTTTTTGCTGAACATAGCCCCTTTAATTAAAAAATAAAAAATTAAATTATAATGTGATATTACAATTTTTGACACGTAGCCCCCAATTTAAATTTTTTATTAAAATAATAAAATCAAACTCAAACATGTAGCCTCATCTCCATTTAAGTGAAATAAAAATTGAACCCCCAAAATGAGATATAAACTTCGGCCATCAATCTCTCCCACTCTTAGTTATCATATTTTCATTGTCAAGAATTTCTGCTAAACTTTTTATTAAATTAAACAGACATTCATTTATCAGAATGGACGAAGAAGCCAAACAGTTGTCTCGTGCTACTTGGAAATACAATAAATCATATAATTAATCATCATTTGCATTTACTGTTATTAGTTTTATAATTAATCGAAGCAGGAAAAGACGAAATTCGTTGATAAAAATTGTTAGTATGGCTCATATATTGACAAAGGAAGGAGGCAGGCAGATGCCTGCTGCGAGCGGAGTGGAGCGAGCGTAGCGAGAGGCACATTGCTCCGCCGTGGACGTAGGCACATTGCCGAACCACGTAAATCTTGTGTTCTTTATTTTCTTGTTTTTAATTCGTATGCTAAATTGTTATCGTTTCACAACAAAAATTAAAAAGAAAGAGGAAAATGCATAAGAGCCAAAAAAATATATATATATAAAGCCTAAGAAGCCATTGCCATTATTGATATTTGTGGACTTGCATTGTGGGGATGTGCAAAGAAGATTGCACACTCTATTCTCAAGACTCGAGGTCTCTTAATAGTTAATAATTCCCAATATTGAGGGATTGGCGATCAACACAACAAAGTATTAGGTTATTGTGGAAGGAGTTGTGAAGCCGCAAGATGATGACAAATGTTCACCTTCAACTTCAGCAACATAGCCAGACTTTAGCTCTTTTCTTCGTTTTATGTACGATCCTTTATTTGATTTTGGATTTTAATTTTAATTTTACGTAGATTAATTATTTGTTTTAGGTTTTAATATTTTAATTAAAATTTTAAATTATGGTTATATGGATAAAATTGTAATATTACATTATCATTTAAATTTTTACTTTTCTAAAAGGTTACGTTTAGCAAAAGTGTGGCTGCATTTAGAATCAACCTTTAAATATAAAGAAAGTCAAAACTTGTGTACTTCGAGTTAAGTACATGACAAATAACGGAGTACTTGAATCGATCTGGAAATATAACATTTTGATGATATATTTGATATCATCCATTCGTCCCAACAGTAGGGAAAGTTCTTTTTTTTTCTTTTTTTTTTTTTTAAGGAAAAACACATCCCATTAAATTAAGGAAAAATACATCCCATTAAACTAAATCTTATGAAACAAGATTACGAATCCATCTAAGGAAATCAGATTCTCAGATAACAACTTCATTACAATCAGCTCCGAATTAGATGGTGATGTTGTGCACAACTGAATTTGCCTCCCTTCTCATGTGCGAAATCTTAAAAATAGAGTTTCCTTTCAATTCATCAATGATTTCTACTAAGTAGGGAGGAAGCCAAGGTGAGGATCCATCAGCTTTTATCAATTTATACATTGCTGTAATGGAATCCAAGTAAAACTCAGCTGGTTTCGCTGCGATTTTCAAGCACAATCCAACTCTTCAATCACACAAATTTGGTTTATCAATTGATTTAGCCAAAGCTGCCACAATGCTATCATGATCATTTCGAATAATCACTCCAATACCAAAACAGTGCTGAAAGGTTGAACATTAATATTTATTTCAACAACTCCTCATAATATTTATTTATAGTATATATGCAGGAAGTGAAGCATATACATCCAGACTGACCACGCAATTATTGCCCCAAATACACAACACAAGTTGAAGGCAGCAGAAACAAGACATGACACAGCCTTCAAACCTCACCACACCACACCATAATAGACATGTTTTAACAATTAATTAAGATGGGATATTATATTATATTGGATATATGGATGTGAATGATAATAATTAATTAGCGGTGAGATGGTGGGTCTCGATATCCTTGGTGACATGGAGGCAGAAGTCCATGAGGGTATGGGGATCCTCCACATCCTCACTCACTTTCTCGAACTCAATGTTCCACGTCACCAGGTTGTCTTCCCCCTTGGTATCCACGTGCACCCTAATTTTCAGCGTCTTGTACTTCTCCATCAGATCTCCTTCTATCACCTTGAACGTCACCGACTTCTTCTCCTCGTCTATCTCCTCTATTATCTCCTTCGCCACCCTCTCCTTCCCATCTATATATTATATCCATTAATCCACAACCATCATTAGATCTCTATTACTATATACACATATACATACACATACATATACATTTATACGCTAGCTAGGCTAAGGCTGCTTACCGTGGAAGTAGTTCCAGACGATGACGGAGCCGACGGTGCCCCACTCCCCTTCGTGCAGATCGCACTTTTGGATCTTATCTGGACATATGCCTGATATGTGATGGGGTTTCTCTTTGAACAGCTCGTGGAACACATCTCCATCTGATTTTATGGAGATTTCTGAAACCAAATTCCCACTC
This sequence comes from Plectranthus barbatus, assembly GCA_026898455.1. NCBI lineage: Eukaryota > Viridiplantae > Streptophyta > Magnoliopsida > Lamiales > Lamiaceae > Plectranthus > Plectranthus barbatus. The sequence goes on from JAPKLW010000423.1 coordinate 356,915, forward strand.
AGCCCCATTAACCCTCACTCTTTTTTCTCTCTTTAGATTTCACTTAACTGCTTTTATCTGATGCAATGAACTTGCTCCCACTTCTCCTCTTTTTATAGGGCGAAAATGCTTGCAGAGCCTGCGATTCTTTATTGCTGATGTTGATCTTGTGGCCATTATTGAAGGGCTTTGCTTGCATTATTGCATCTCTAGCTACTTCATCAGATTATGTCAAACAATTATAGTTAGTTACTTCCATCTTCTCTTACTTCTTCTCAATGCAATCAATCATACTTCATTAATCATTTTTTAATTCGGCTCATTCCATTCCGATTATATGGTCCAGATTAGTATTTTAGTGTGTTTTAATTATTTAGTTTAATTTTTATATTTGGTATTATTTTTATCTGATAATTTATCATCACATCCCTGAATAATTTTGAAAAATAAGAATATTAAATGTAATATTATGAAAATGAGAGGTAACTAATGATTTAAATAAGAGTAATGTTAGAAGTTTGTTTAAATTTTAATTAATAATTCTAATAAACGTATAAGATTAAACTGTACCATATAATCCGAATGAAAGTAGTAGTTAGGGGTGTGCAGAAATCGAACCGAACCGAAAAAATCGAAGAAAACCGAACGAACCAATCAAATTCGGCCGGTTTGGTTATCGGTCGGTCGGTTCTTGGTTTGGAAGTGAGAAAACTGATAGCTTATCAGTCGGTTATCGGTTGCTAGAATTTTACCCCGATAAACTGACCGACCGACCGACCGATAAGATATTAATTAATTATTATATATAAATTGTCGCGCCCCCAAATCGGGCCTATGCGACAGTCCCACGTGCGACACAATGCACGCTAAGGGAAGTTGTGGTTTTAAGAAGAAATATTTATTCATGCGGAAGCAAGTAAATAATCAATCAAAAATGAAATAAGATTATGAGGTTCAAATAAATTATTCGCAGCGGAGATTAGAATCAATTAAATGGTTACAAGCATGATGAGGCAATAAGTTTACAAATGCTTGAAAGGAAAAGAGATAAATAGTTCGCAGCGAAAAATGGAGTCTAATAATTTATAGAAGCATGATGGAACTAGGAGAACAAGAACAATTAGCATGCTATTGGCAAGAATGAACCATAGGAATAATAAGAGGTTTCATGAACTAGCATTGAATCAATCAAACCTTCAAGAATTCGAATCATATCAAGATTTAAAGGAAATGCGAATCAATCATCCAAGTATTTGAAAGCTTAATACAAAATGAGATTGAGAAAGTTTAGATCGTAAATCCAAGTAATCATAGGGGTGCAATACATGCCATTCAAAAGATGTGATCAAAAGCAAAATGGATTCGAAATGTAGTACAAACCGAACAATTAATACAATTAAGAATCATTCTGGTTTCCTCCTTCGATCCCCTCCTCATAACGTCACCTTCACCTTCATCAATCGGTACCTACATGCAGGGAAAACGCACATAGGGGCTAAGTACACGAATGTACCCAGTGGTCACGGTGTCCCGAAAACATATACATATATATATATATATATATATATATATATATCATGAAAACACCGCACACTCATGCATAATACAAGTTTTTATTGGAAGCTTCATGTATATGCACAAAAATTTTCCTCACTTGGGAGCTCCCACTCAAATTAGGCACCACATAATCGTTTTCCCAACATATCAACATTTCTTATTCATCATGATCACATAATCACAAGGGTAAGATAGGAGTGACCACTCGCTATCTACCCGGTAAGGTTTAATCACCCTTACCCATCCGGTAGTCTTATTACTATCCGGGCTAATGCATTAGGCTTACAATACCACGGGGGTAGCCACTTCCCCGATCCAACACATCTCCAAATAATTAACATTCATCCACCAATTCATAACATCATAACAATCATACGGTGCCAAAATAATTTGCGGTGTAACATGCCTTTAAAACAAAAGAATCATTTTTGGAGAAAACGTTTGACAAAACCATTTGATAGGATAAAGTAGTGCCCACCTCAAATGATTCGATGGATCCAATTACTTAGTTCCGCTAGTTGACGCTTCCTTCTTGGAGATTAAAGTACCTAATTAAAGTTTGAATAAATTACTACAATATCTTTGACTTAAAATAATTATCTAAGTTCTTAAATCAATTTAATTCAATTATTTACCCAATTACAAATTATGCAATTCGAAATTTATAAAGAACAAGATTCAAAGACTTCTAAGTTTTATTTTATTAAACAAGATTTATTAACTTAGTCGAATTATTAAGCTAGTTAACAAGTTCATACCAAATTGCTATATTAGTTATTAATTAAGGATAATGGATTTAGTGATCTAGTTAACAACTTATTTTTAACTTATAGCAATTATTTTTAATTAACCAAGTGAACCAATTATGCATTTAGGCCTTAGAATATTTTAGTGAAATCTGAAAATTAATCAAATTTTTCGAAGTCCAAAAATATGAGTTATTACCTAGTTAACTAGTCCATTTTCAAGATAACAACAAAAATGATCTAGACATCTAATGAGGCTGATTTTAACTTTATAAAAACAAGATTTTAATGTGCACGTGCTCGAAGTGATGGTTCGTTAAAATGAGTTTTCATTTAAAAACGGTGAAGCCTAACATAAGCAATTTCCTAATTAACTTTCAGCATTTTCAGATTTCAGCAATCAACTTCCCGAATTTTTATTAATTAATCTACTTAGTGGAATAATCTGGTTTTCCTACAGGGTACTAATTAACATGTCTAAAGTTTATATTATAAAAATCAGATTTTTTCAAAGTCTAGAAATATGTTTTTAAGGCAGTAAAATTTAAACTGCCAGAATCTGCCACACATTATTAAAATGCTTCAAACTCGAGTTTTACAACTCCGATTCATGAAATTCCAAATTCCACAGATTTTTAACTCGTTGTAGTTTGTACAGTTCTAAAATCAACTCAATCCAGCCATCACAGAATCAGCCGTACTCATTTTAGACTCTGTCCAAAACAGGGCATGCTCTCAAATTTCATCAACACATGATTTCTCAACATACATGCCATTATCTCATCCCCAAGCTTCATATATATCATTTTCAGACCCATCTAAGTTTGAATATCAACTTTAAACATGAAAGGTCATGATTCTTAAGCTTGATCAAACATGCAATCATATATATTTGTTCTATGCTCATCAATATGCAACATATATCAAGCTTAGGCCTAGGCATGCTCATCTAATCCATTTCCCTTTAAAATTTAATTTGTGACTTCTTGATCCTACATGCAATCACATATTCATAACAAGGAAGTCATAGGGAGTGTAGAAATTGTCTACTTGAAGGGAGAAATTCGCAACAATAGTTCTTTCAAATTTTCGAGTTGCTTCCAACATCTTCTAGCTTAGATCTTTGCATATTTGTGCTCCTCTCCTCGTGGGGATCACATTTCTCCTACTTGAAGCTTGGTTCCATTTCGTACTTGAGATCAATGTGCTCCGATCATAGGGCTTCTTACGTTATTGCGTAGAGGAGGTTGAGGAGATAAGCTTTATGTAAGAATGGTGGTTTATTGAGTTGGGGAAAGGTAAGGTATAGAAGGTTTTAGGGGCTGTTTTAATGGAGGTTCTTCAATGGTGTAGAGAGAGAAATGGTGCAGGGAAATGTTTGGAGAAGATGAAGTGAAGTGATGAAGTGATGGAATGAATTTTGGAGAAGTAAAATAAAAGATTTTCAGCAAAAGGGGAGGGGGTGTGTCGATTATGATGGGGATAAATAAGGGTGGAGTGTGTAGATATATTTGCACGACTTGATTGGCATTTTTGTAAAGATCACCTTCTACTTTCCATGTTTGCCCTTGAGTGATTCAAATTCCCCTTTCCACCAATTGCCCTTGTAGATAAATATCCAAAGTAGGGGCTAGAGCAATCATTCTCTACATGACTAATTAAAATAGAATAACCCATGATCATTAATTAAATTATTTCCCTATGGTCTTGCATTCCGATAATTAAATAAATAATACGACAATTTTTTTTTCTTCGAACTTTTGCCTTGGCATTTCGAATCGTCTCAATCGGATATCGTTTGAATATTGGGCATAAAATAATGATATGGGTCTTCTCATATTTAATTATATTCTCATCTTTAAAATAGGAATAATATGGCTAATAAAATCAATAAGTAGGGAATTAATTATACCCACAACTCGATCATATGTTCATCGGCTCGCGATTAGAATTGATCATTATATCGTGTATATATATATATGTGAGCATCGAAATTATTGGGCATCCCATTTAATAAAATTAAATTCCGGAATTCGCCTCGGAGGTAATATCGATATAATATAACTTGCCGGTGTTAAAATAATTATTTTCCGGACTATAATTCTCATCTCGATAATTAATTCGATAACTACGAATTAAATAAGAAAATATACACGGACTTGCTAAATTAATTAGTTGGGCTATTTTATTTATTCTTATGTGGGCTCCTATTTAATTTGGCCCAACACATTAAATAAATAGAGTCCTCTTAGCCCAATTCTCCAATTACATAAAAAAGGCTGGGCTTAAATAATTAACTCGGCCCAATCGCGTCGCTACGGCGATAATAAATATTACCGAGTCAAATAAATTATTCCGATCGTCATCCGTAATTTATTTATCGAATTTCACTATTCGTCCTCGCGGCTATGATTCGGATATCGTAGAGAAGTCGCTTGATAATATTAATAATATAAACGGTGGTAGCGACATTTGCTTCGTAATTTATTGAATAAAAGGTTGGAAAAATACGGGGCGTTACATCCTACCCACCTTACAAAAATTTTCGTCCTCGAAAATTGAAAGTCTACGGAAATAGCTCGGGGTATTTCTCTTTCGTCTTCTCTTCGAGTTCCCACGTAGCTTCTTCAACATCGTGATGTTTCCACAGTACTTTCACTATCGGTATACTCTTCGTGCGGAGCTCTTGAGTTTTTCTATCGAGGATTGCTACTGGCATCTCACGGTAATGGAGGTCCGGTTGTACATTCACCTCATGATGATGGATAACATGTCTAGGGTCGTAGACATATTTGCGGAGTTGAGAACGTGAAACACATTGTGAATGTCGCCCATATTTGGCGGCAGGGCCAATCGGTAAGCTACCGGGCCCACTTCTTCAAGAATCTCGAACAGACCTACATATCTTGGCTTCAATTTCCCGTGCATCCCAAAACGAGTCACTCCTTTCGAGGGGGATATCTTCAAGAGGACCTTATCCCCTATTTCGAATTTCAATTCACTGCGGCGGGTGTCGGCATACGACTTTTGTCGGTCTTGTGCTTCCTTGATCCTTTGTTTGATCTGACTGACAGATTTAATCATATCTTCTACCGCTTGAGGGCCAAGTGCCTTTCTCTCGCCTACCTCGTCCCAGTAGAGAGGTGACTTGCACTTTTTGCCGTATAGTGCTTCGAACGGTGCCATCTTGATGGTTGACTGATAACTGTTGTTATAAGCAAACTCAATTAATGGTAGAACTAGCTCCCAATTTGCTCCTTGATCGAGCACGACTGCTCTCAACATGTCCTCTAGGACTTGAATCGTCCTTTCGGATTGTCCATCCGATTGAGGGTGATAAGCAGTGCTGAAATTCAGTTGAGTCCCTAGTTCTCTTTGCAAGCTCATCCAAAATCTGGAAGTGAATTTGGCATCTCTGTCGGAGGTGATGGAGTTCGGTAACCCATGCAGTCGGATTACTTCTCGCACGTAGATCTGTGCTAGCTTTTCAGCTCCATAGGTTACTTGAATTGGTAAGAAGTGAGCGCTCTTGGTGAGTCGATCGACAATTACCCATATGCTCGTATTCTTTTTCTGTGTCATTGGTAGACCGGTTACGAAATTCATGGCTATGTGCTCCCACTTCCACTCAGGTATTTCTAACGGTTGCAATTTACCGTACGGGCGTTGATGTAGCATTTTGACTTGTTGGCAAATCAGACAACTCTCCACGTACTCGGATATATCTTTCTTCATACCTTCCCACCCAAATGATTGCTTCAAATCTTGATACATTTTGGTTCCTCCGGGGTGAGCGGTATACGGAGTGTCATGCGCCTCCTTCATAATCTCTTTTCTTAGACCCTCATCTTCTGGTATGCAAATTCTTCCTTTGAACAGTAAGGCATTATCTGGTGCCTCGGTGAAGTCTCCCTCTTGGCCTTGTCGAACTTTTACTCGAATCTTTTCTAATGATTTGCTCTGCCTTTGTAGGTCAATGATCCGTTGTCTCAGTTCGGGGATTACTACTATGGCGGCTAGACATCCACCTTCTTCCTTTGAACTCGGTATAATGACTTCAAGTCTGAGTTTTTCGAATTCTCTGATCAAGTCCTCAGATGCAATTAAATGAGCTGTGCTCGTATAGCCTTTTCGGCTTAGGGCATCGGAAACTTTGTTAGCTTTTCCGGGATGGTAGTTGATGGTCACGTCGTAATCCTTGACTAACTCTAACCATCGCCGTTGCCTCATGTTTAGCTCCTTCTGCTCGAAGAAGTGTTTCAAGCTCTTATGATCTGTGAATATTGCACATTTAACACCATATAAATGGTGTCTCCATATCTTAAGTGCGTGTGCCACAACGGCTAGTTCTAGATCGTGCGTCGGATAATTTAGCTCGTGTGGTCTTAATTGTCTGGAAGCATATGCTATAACTTTCCCACCTTGCATTAGCACACATCCCAATCCATTCTTTGACGCATCGGTGTAGACCTCGAAGTCTTTTCCATCTTCAGGTACAGCTAGTACAGGTGCAGTGGTCAGTAGCTCCTTCAACTTTTGGAAACTTTTCTCACAAGCTTCCGACCATTCATACTTTGCACCTTTTCTTAGTAGTTGCGTCATTGGCCTCGCTATCTTCGAGAATCCTTCTATGAAACATCGGTAGTAGCCTGCCAAGCCTAGAAAACTCCGGATTTCGTTCGGATTCTTCGGTGATTTCCATTCTTGTAATGCTTGGATTTTGTTAGGGTCGACCTTTATCCCTTCGGCAGATACGACGTGCCCTAAGAACATAACTTCTTTGAGCCAAAATGCACACTTGCTAAACTTTGCGTACAACTTCTCGGCTCTTAGTGTCTCTAGGACGATCCGAAGATGTTCTTGATGCTCTTCCTTCCCCTTAGAGTAGATCAAGATGTCATCAATAAACACTACGACAAATTTGTCGAGGTATTGGTGGAAAACTCGATTCATCAAGTCCATAAATACCGCAGGGGCATTTGTCAACCCAAACGGCATCACTGTGAACTCATAGTGTCCATATCTTGTACGGAAAGTGGTTTTTGGAACTTCTTCTGCTCGAACCTTTAACTGATGATAACCGGATGTGAGATCAATTTTCGAGAAGACTCCGGCTCCCTTGAGTTGATCGAATAGGTCATCTATTCTAGGTAGGGGATATTTGTTCTTCAGTGTTAGTTTGTTCAACTCTCTGTAGTCGATGCACATTCTTAGTGATCCGTCTTTCTTTTTGACGAATAGCACCGGGGCTCCCCAGGGCGAAACACTGGTCTTATAAATCCGAGATCCAAGAGTTCTTGCAGCTGAGCCTTCAACTCTTGTAGTTCTTTCGGTGCCATTCTATACGGTGCTTTTGACACTGGTGCTGCTCCGGATTCTAATTCGATCGTGAACTCTAATTGACGGTCCGGTGGTAATCCAGGTAGTTCTTCGGGAAATACATCCTCGAATTCTCGAACTATGGGGACATCTTGTATCTCTTCCTTCTTGCTTTCGTCTCCATCGAGCCAAACAAGGTAAGCTTGGCTTCCTTCCTTATTCAGTTCTCTCATTGCACATAGTGCCGACACAACGGGTACTCTTCACCTCTTGCTAAAACCATAGAAGTCGATGATCTTCCCGGTGGAGTCTGTGAACGAAACATTTCTCTCCTTACAATCGATTATCACTTTGTTTTTGGTTAGCCAATCCATACCCATAATGACATCGATGTCGGCCACGTCCATAACGTTGAAGTTTTCGATTGAGATATGGTCATTTCCTAGTTTGGCTTCCACATTTGGACAACATTGGTCTATGAGTACAATTTCTCCCGTGGGTGTCACTATGTCTAGTGCTTTTTCTTTCCTTACAGTATTTAGTTCAAGTAGATCTACACATGCTTTTGAGATGAAAGAATGCGAGGCTCCGGTATCAAATAATATAATGACAGGCATGCTTGAAATCTGACAGATACTTGTGAGGTTCTCGGCATCCTTTCCCGCATCGTCTCCCTGAGTCAGACAAAAGGCTCTTCCTTGACGGTTGGCCTGTGGTGGTAGTTGTGGTGCTTGGTTTCGGTTCTGATTCTGTGGAGGAGCATTTCCTCTAGGTGGCTGCGCCCTGTTCTGACCTGCTCCCATCGGCTGAGGGTTCCGATTATAGTTGTTATATCCATTGTTCGAACACCTTGCAGCAAAATGTCCTACTCTCCCGCATCGGTAGCAAACATTATTCCTGGCCATGCATTCTCGACCTAGGTGGTCTCTCCCACAACGATTGCAATTGCTTCTGATAGGGGCAGGAGCACGGTTGGTCTGAGGTGTTCTCTGGAAGTGTTGGTTCCCAGATTGGAACCTCTGGTTTCCTTGCCTAGGCCTCTTCTGTGCTTGGTGGTTATGTCGAAAACCTTGACGTGAAGGGTGTTCAAACCTCCTCTTGTTATCCTGTCGAGGTGGTTGACTTGAAGATGCTTGCACCGCCGTATTTTTAAGCAAGGTTGCCTCTATTGCCATTGCTCTCCTCAGTGCGGACTTGTATGTCAGTCCCTCCAAGCAAGCTAGTGCAGTCTGAATTTCCCTTCTCAGTCCGGATCGAAACCTTTTCAATTTCTTGTTATCCGTATCGATTTGTTCCGGTGCATAGCGCGACAGTGCGCAGAACTTACGGTCGTACTCTTGCACGGTGTCCCTTCCTTGCTTCAGATTCATAAATTCTTCTTCCTTGCTCAGTTGGTACATTTTCGGGACGTACCTCTCATACAGTTCGGCTTTAAATTCTTCCCAAGTAACAGTAGCAGCCTCCTCGTCAATGAGGGTGCTCAGATGGCTTTCCCACCAATAATCCGCCTCGCCTTGTAGTTGGTAAGGCATACATATCATTTTCTCCTCTTCAGTGCATTCGAGGTAGCAAAAGATTCGCTCCATTCTCCGCACCCAGATGGCAGCTTTCTCGGGGCTTCCAGTACCATCATAAGTAGGTGGTTTTTGTTGAGAAAATATTTCCCCAATCTTTCGAGGTGGAGGAGGAGGTGCTTCTTGTTCTCTTTCCCCCTGCTCCTCGCTTTCCTCATCTTCTTCCTCATGGATTTCATGAAGATTTCTCATACGGGGTCGGCCTTTTAGCGGCATTCTATAAAATAGGCACAATAAATGTTATGCGCAGTTGAATAACGGATTAGCTTGCGGAAATAAACATTCTCATACAATTACTCGCGTATTCCTTGATCATCAATCATGGTTACAATCAATCATGTGGTATTATCATGCTATAGCGTATCTCGCTATTCATTTAAATTCTAAAAATTCACAACATTATGCATGCCCGGCTATCATTCGTTTTCCCTTTCACATTCCGATAAATCACCTTGATAAAATAAGATTAACTAATACAATAAATATATTTTCCTACGCCTCCAAGATTGCTATCATTTTTTTTTCCTCGGAATTATGACTTGATGCATAGTTCGATCCGCTAGACTTGATTCGGAGGTTCTCTCCATACTATGATTTGCAAAATATCATATAATTGGTTGTTGTTCGTTGTTGAGTCTTGTTGTGCGTGTTTACGGAAACTATTTTTATCTTCGATTCCTTTATAGGTCGTGTCGCGGCCTGTGGTCCTGCCAATGGTGAGTCTGCGGCATTTTACCTTGTTTCAGGTGTCTGTCGTTGCCCGCGGTTGGGGACCGCGGAATTTGGCCATGTTTCGGGGCCTCTGTCGTTGCCCGCGGTTGGGGACTGCGGCATTTAGCCTAAATTTTGGGTCTCTGTCGTTGCCCGCGGAGGCAGCCCGCGGTGAAGGATTTTCAGTCCTGTCGTTGCCCACGGTGCGTGGCCGCGGCTTCTGGCTGAGAATTGGTTAGCGAGGCGCGGTCCGCGGCCTCACCCGCGGTCTGACCGCGGTGATTTGCCTTGTTTCCGAGCCTCTGTCGTTGCACGCGGCGATAGCTTGGTTTGTTGTGTCTCCCGCGTCCCGTGGCCCCTAACTCAACGAATCCTTGCCATTTTCATGTATCGACTTTCTCTTACTTGAAGTTGCTCATATTTGTTTCTTCAATACTCAAGTTTATAATATAATGGTCGTATATATATTCGAACTCTAACTATTACAATGTAACCCGCTATATAACTCATTCGTTTGAGAATATTTATACAATCGTTTCCCCCCAAAATTTTCTTCATTCACACCATGAGTACATGCATAATTCGGAGCTCAATGTTGATTAAAATTTTGATTTTTTTTCCATTACTTCACGACAAAAATTGGATTCCCTTTGGAACCGATCGACAATGTTTAATCATTTATGATTACATTTTTAATACTTCCCAAAATATGGAATAATACTAAGTTAGGATTGCTACGCTAATCCTAAGTCAAAAGGTGAATCGCTTCTTTTCTTCACGGATGGAATACTTCATCGTTATCATCCCATGCCGGTAAATGAGCTGCGGCGTCTTGATCAAATTGATATTGCACCTCGTCGATTAAATTCCAATCCTCGTAATCGTGAGCCTCATGACCTACCACTCCTAGCTCGGGTTCGGCTAGACCTCCATTTAAGTTCCCTTCGTTGTCTCCCGGTGGTGCATTGTTTATGGCTAGTAGGGCCTCATCGTTCTCCTCCCATTCGTTTAAGTTTCCCATCTCATCCCACATCATGGGGTCGTCGTCGAGTCCTAGTTGTCCTTGATCGTCTTCTTCGCCTTCCTCTTCCTCCGGGTCCTCTTCTGGGTCTTCTTCTTCTTCGGGGTCTTCTTCTGGGTCTTCCTCGTCTTCGTTGGCGGCTTCCATCGCTTCATCTTGAGCCGGTGGTTGTTGTGGGTCCTCCACTTGATCCATCTCTTGGATGTTGACCTTGTAGACTCTTGGGACTCCCTTTCCTCGAATTCCATCCATGACGTAATCGACTACACTCTCTTCATATCCGGGAGGCATTCTAGGTCCAGGGCCATAGGGTCCAATTGGTGGTTCACCCACCTCGTCATCTTGGGTCCAAAGTCGCTCCATGAATCCATCGGCATCGGCGAACACAAGGTTTTGCTCCACAAGTACTCGTAGGAAATCGCTTGCTTGCTCCCAAGCCCATGGTCGCCAATTAACGGGTAAGATCTCCATGAGCCTTACGATTGCTTGGGCATCGTTGATCCCGTATTCCTCCACGGAAACTCAATCGTTGCAAAATTGGTTGACTAGTGAGTGAACGTTCAGTTCGTTGGCGTAGTTCCTATTGAAGTAGAGGTCGAGCATTGCCCTCCGGCGTGTTTCTTCGCGAACTTGTCGTCCTAACACGTTTCTAAAAATGGTTGCGAGAACGAGATCGGTTGGATTAGTCGTGCGAAATAATAACAATTAATTAATACAATAAAAAGTATTAAGGTATGATGTTTCACATCGGTTATGATGAATTCCATCACGATTAAGTATATATATTAAGGTTATCCGGACGATGCAAACGCGAAATTCTTTCCCATTACATAATATATAATAGCCTAATAAAAATCTAAAAACAGAAAATCCTACAATGCATGACAATAATTCTATTTATTCTCAAAATCAATCTAACCACAAAGTTTCAACTACCATATAATCATGCTATAATAATTCACAAAGTAAATCACATCATTCAAGAAATTCACATGTTTCACATTCAATCATGCTTTCCTAATTCATGCTTTGAAATTCACAATCAATACATAACTTTAACTCATCAATTCTTAAAACTCATGCTTTCATAGAATCTTTTGATTTTCAAAAATAGGCTCCCAAGTGGTGTTTTAAATCATAAACCATGCTTCTTCAAAACAATTCTAAGCTCCTTTTCAACCTCTATGCTCAATTGTTTTAAAAAAAAGTTTTAAGCCCGTAAAAGCGTACCTCGATGTTTGATGACGGTGTGGCGCGTTATGGAGAGGGATCGAGCTTTAACAACGGTCACAATTTCCGAACCAACAAAGGACACAAAATGGTTCCAAATTCTCATGTAATCCAAATAATACAATTGATGGCATGTTTCAAAGAACATCAGAAGAACATAGGTTTCAAGTTTTGCATAAGAAAGAATTAAGCTCAAATTTGCTATCTCTTTAAATCAAAGCATGGATTCAATGGAAATCAAGATAAGAGATAGATTCAAAGCAACCAAGTCAAGAGATATATAAGCATAGAGAAATCATGGAAGGTTCACAAGGAATCCAAAGAAAGTTATGTCAAAAGCTAGATGAGCATAGATAATACATGGAAATTCTACAAGGAATCCAAACAATTATTTCAAGAAGATGAGCATAAGGAATTTAGGGGATTTTCACAAGGAATTCAAACAATTATTCCAAGAAGGCAAGCATAAAGAAGTTATGGGAATTTCAAAGGAATTCAAACAAGTGTTTCAAGAAGGCATGCATGCTCATACTAAACAAATATTCCAATCAAGGTTAGAAATGAATAAATCATGGAATTCAAATAAGCATGCATTAAAATGGAAACCTCGAATCTAAGAGGTCAAGGTATCGAGCCAAATAAAAACCTATGCTCTGATACCACCTTCTGTCGCGCCCCCAAATCGGGCCTATGCGACAGTCCCACGTGCGACACAATGCACGCTAAGGGAAGTTGTGGTTTTAAGAAGAAATATTTATTCATGCGGAAGCAAGTAAAGAATCAATCAAAAATGAAATAAGATTATGAGGTTCAAATAAATTATTCGCAGCGAAGATTAGAATCAATTAAATGGTTACAAGCATGATGAGGCAATAAGTTAACAAATGCTTGAAAGGAAAAGAGATAAATAGTTCGCAGCGGAAAATGGAGTCGAATAATTTATAGAAGCATGATGGAACTATATTTTAAGTCATGCTTGGAAGAATGCAAAAGGGCATATTTCAATTTAGAATGCAAGTACAAATGAGACTATGTATGAAGACATAGCTCGTCGCTTCAATACCATAACCAATGAATTAAATCATGCTAGGAGAACAAGAACAATTAGCATGCTATTGGCAAGAATGAACCATAGGAATAATAAGAGGTTTCATGAACTAGCATTGAATCAATCAAACCTTCAAGAATTCGAATCATATCAAGATTTAAAGGAAATGCGAATCAATCATCCAAGTATTTGAAAGCTTAATACAAAATGAGATTGAGAAAGTTTAGATCGTAAATCCAAGTAATCATAGGGGTGCAATACAAGCCATTCAAAAGATGTGATCAAAAGCAAAATGGATTCGAAATGTAGTACAACCGAACAATTAATACAATTAAGAATCATTCCGGTTTCCTCCTTCGATCCCCTCCTCATAACGTCACCTTCACCTTCATCAATCGGTACCTACATGCAGGGAAAACGCACATAGGGGCTAAGTACACGAATGTACCCAGTGGTCACGGTGTCCCGAAAACAAATACATATATATATATATATATATATATATATATATATATATCATGAAAACACCGCACACTCATGCATAATACAAGTTTTTATTGGAAGCTTCATGTATATGCACAAAATATTTTCCTCACTTGGGAGCTCCCACTCAAATTAGGCACCACATAATCGTTTCCCCAACATATCAACATTTCATATTCAACATGATCACATAATCACAAGGGTAAGATAGGAGTGGCCACTCGCTATCTACCCGGTAAGGTTTAATCACCCTTACCCATTCGGTAGTCTTATTACTATCCGGGCTAATGCATTAGGCTTACAATACCACGGGGGTAGCCACTTCCCCGATCCAACACATCTCCAAATAATTAACATTCATCCACCAATTCATACCATCATAACAATCATACGGTGCCAAAACAATTTTGCGGTGTAACATGCCTTTAAAACAAAAGAATCATTTTTGGAGAAAACGTTTGACAAAACCATTTTATAGGATAAAGTAGTGCCCACCTCAAATGATTCGATGGATCCAATTACTTAGTTCCGCTAGTTGACGCTTCCTTCTTGGAGATTAAAGTACCTAATTAAAGTTTGAATAAATTACTACAATGTCTTTGACTTAAAATAATTATCTAAGTTCTTAAATCAATTTAATTCAATTATTTACCCAATTACAAATTATGCAATTCGAAATTTATAAAGAACAAGATTCAAAGACTTCTAAGTTTTATTTTATTAAACAAGATTTATTAACTTAGTCGAATTATTAAGCTAGTTAACAAGTTCATACCAAATTGCTATATTAGTTATTAATTAAGGATAATGGATTTAGTGATCTAGTTAACAACTTATTTTTAACTTATAGAAATTATTTTTAATTAACCAAGTGAACCAATTATGCATTTAGGCCTTAGAATATTTTAGTGAAATCTGAAAATTAATCAAATTTTTCTAAGTCCAAAAATATGAGTTATTACCTAGTTAACTAGTCCATTTTCAAGATAACAACAAAAATGATCTAGACATCTAATGAGGCTGATTTTAACTTTATAAAAACAAGATTTTAATGTGCATGTGCTCGAAGTGATGGTTCGTTAAAATGAGTTTTCATTTAAAAACGGTGAAGCCTAACATAAGCAATTTCCTAATTAACTTTCAGCATTTTCAGATTTCAGCAATCAACTTCCCGAATTTTTATTAATTAATCTACTTAGTGGGCATGCTCTCAAATTTCATTTAGTGGGCATGCTCTCAAATCTGTCCAAAACAGGGCATGCTCTCAAATTTCATCAACACATGATTTCTCAACATACATGCCATTATCTCATCCCCAAGCTTCATATATATCATCTTCAGACCCATCTAAGTTTGAATATCAACTTTAAACATGAAAGGTCATGATTCTTAAGCTTGATCAAACATGCAATCATATATATGTGTTCTATGCTCATCAATATGCAACATATATCAAGCTTAGGCCTAGGCATGCTCATCTAATCCATTTCCTTTTAAAATTTAATTTGTGACTTCTTGATCCTACATGCAATCACATATTCATAACAAGGAAGTCATAGGGAGTGTAGAAATTGTCTACTTGAAGGGAGAAATTTGCAACAACAGTTCTTTCAAATTTTCGAGTTGCTTCCAACGTCTTCTAGCTTAGATCTTTGCATATTCGTGCTCCTCTCCTCGTGGGGATCGCGTTTCTCCTACTTGAAGCTTGGTTCCATTTCGTGCTTGATATCAATGTGCTCCGATCATAGGGCTTCTTACGTTATTGCGTAGAGGAGGTTGAGGAGATAAGCTTTATGTAAGAATGGTGGTTTATTGAGTTGGGGAAAGGTAAGGTATAGAAGGTTTTAGGGGCTGTTTTAATGGAGGTTCTTCAATGGTGTAGAGAGAGAAATGGTGCAGGGAAATGTTTGGAGAAGATGAAGTGAAGTGATGAAGTGATGGAATGAATTTTGGAGAAGTAAAATAAAAGATTTTCAGCAAAAGGGGATGGGGTGTGTCGATTATGATGGGGAGAAATAAGGGTGGAGTGTGTAGATATATTTGCATGACTTTATTGATATTTTTGTAATGATCACCTTCTACTTTCCATGTTTGCCCGTGAGTGATTCAAATTCCCCTTTCCACCAATTGCCCTTGTAGATAAATATCCAAAGTAGGGGCTTAAGCAATCATTCCCTACATGACTAATTAAAATAGAATAACCCATGATCATTAATTAAATTATTTCCCTATGGTCTTGCATTCCGATAATTAAATAAATAATACGACAATTTTTCTCTCTTCGAACTCTTGCCTTGGCATTTCGAATCGTCTCAATCGGATATCGTATGAATATTCGGGCATAAAATAATGATATGGGTCTTCTCATATTTAATTATATTCTCATCTTTAAAATAGGAATAATATGGCTAATAAAATCAATAAGTAGGGAATTAATTATACCCACAACTCGATCATATGTTCATCGGCTCGCGATTAGAATTGATCATTATATCGTGTATATATATATATGTGAGCATCGAAATTATTGGGCATCCCATTTAATGAAATTAAATTCCGGAATTTGCCTCGGAGGTAATATCGATATAATATAACTTGTCGGTGTTAAAATAATTATTTTTCGGACTATAATTCTCATCTCGATAATTAATTCGATAACTACGAATTAAATAAGAAAATATACACAGACTTGCTAAATTAATTAGTTGGGCTATTTTATTTATTCTTATGTGGGCTCCTATTTAATTTGGCCCAACACATTAAATAAATAGAGTCCTCTTAGCCCAATTCTCCAATTAAATAAAAAAGGCTGGGCTTAAATAATTAACTCGGCCCAATCGCGTCGCTACGGCGATAATAAATATTACCGAGTCAAATAAATTATTCCGATCATCATCCGTAATTTATTTATCAAATTTCACTATTCGTCCTCGCGGCTATAATTCGAATTTCGTAGAGAAGTCGTTTGATAATATTAATAATATAAACGGTGGTAGCGACATTTGCTTTGTAATTTATTAAATAAAAGGTTGGAAAAATACGGGGCATTACATAAATATATATATGTATATATATAACATTTTCGTTTCCAAAAAATCCTAAAATCCTATTCCTATCTTATTATTCTCATTCTCAATCTCCGATTCCCCGTCGAACCCTACCCCCAAGTCCCAACCCTAGTCCTAAATCTCATCCTCACCTCACGCCGCAGTCCGCACGCACCGGCTGCTCCCATCTCGCCGGTCACCGTACCGGTCCGGCGGTCCCTGCTCGGCGCCCCCTTTGTCGAAGCAACTACCCACAGCCGACAACCCACTCTCGCTCCGTCACTCGGCTGCTCCCGTCTCTCCGGTCACCGCACCGGCCCCTGCTCGGCGTCCCCTATCTCGGCGTCCCCCTGCTCGGCTCCCCCCTCTCTGAACTGATTGTATTTTTAAAAAAAATTGTGGCAGCTCTTATCAGTTCGAACCGAACCGATATACCGGTTCGGTTCAAAAAGCTTATCAATCGGTTTTCGGTCGATTCTCCCAATCGATTCGGTTGAATCGGTTCTCATCTTATCGGTCGGTTTTGAACCGAACCGACCGATTGCACACCCCTAGTAGTAGTTATAAAATTGTTCCACATGATGGTACACGCTGGTTTAATTATTGCGAATTGCAGTCTTCCAAAAATAACAAATGAATGGATGCATTAATTTTCAATCTCATCTGATTCACAAAATACAACTTTAATCTCATAATATATATCTATATAAAGTTGTGATCATATTAAAAATATAGTTAGCATAAGAAATGAAAAAAAAATCACAGTCTTTCATTTTTGTTTATTAAAGGTCAAGATCTTTTAATTTCCTTGTGCACTATAATAATTATATCTTGCATTCCTAAATAATAAAAGTAGTTTTGTAATTTTATTTTTTTATTTTTATTTTAAATCAAATCCCTAATCAGACTTCTCATTCTTTCTTCACACTATTCTTTTTTAAACTTGTATTTTTCCTTCACTATCTCTAACAAATTCGTCTCGCACGACACTTCAGTCGTCTCCGTCGAGATCTTCACCATCAATTATATCAAGGATTTCTTCATCAACACGATTTTCGCACATTGTTAGGAACTAGGAAACTGCTCACTCCTTTATTGATATTTTGGTGTGTCAAAATTTAGCTTTTAATTTCTAGTCAGTTTCTAAATGTAATCTTTGTGTAGGATGTTTTGAGTTGTAATAGATAAACTGGAAACTGAAAGTTGAAGATACTAGAAACTGGAAGCTTTGAAGATCGAGAAGACAGAAATCTAGTTTCTAAACTAGAAACTAGAGGAGAGCTCGAGATGTCTAAAGTCTAATTTTTGAACAGGAAGTTTGAAAAACTCAAAACTTGAAAAGAACTAGAAGACCAGTTTTTGGATACTGGACCAACAACTGGTATCAGAGCGATCAGTCCTTATAGGCTGGTCGTTTCGATTTGCTTAGGACCAGATCCATTTCCTTGCACTCGTTTCTTTGTATTTTAGCTCAGGTACATCAAGATGATGAACATTACCAAGCTTCGCAAGTACTCAACATGTGAAAGAAGTGGCCACTCATCATGTTGAAGAATATTCACCCAGAGATGGCTGAGGTGATAGCCAATGTACTGCTGAAGATCACAAAGGGCAACCCCCAGCTTAGAAGAACCAATGGTCCAGAAATCGTGGAAAAGACATATGCTGAATGGACAATTGAAGAAAAGGCACGAGAACACCTTGAACCAATGGCCCATGAACTGATTTTGTCATATCTACCTGAAGCCTTGGAATATGATAATGCCAATGAAGTTTGGGATCCTCTTGAATCTCTATGCCAAGAAACTGATCAAATTAATGAAGCGCAACAAGATGTAGATTTGCGTGGATATATACGATTTCTTCCAGATATTTCCCAGAGAAAATATAAAATTAATGGAAGCTAGGTTCAATACGATCGTCTACGAACTGAAAAACTTGGGGAGAGATTACACTGTTGCTGATCTTAATGCAAAAATCCTCTAAAAATATCAAAGGAGGACTGATTTGTTAAGAATACCAGTTTAAAGGAGAAGGATTTGTCCAAGATGTAGACCAAAGATGTATTTGTCCAACTACAGGCACATCAATGGGACATCCAAATGGCCAACAAGAATGAAGCAGTCCGGATTCCCAGTTCACCAGCTTCTAATGCTTAGGATGCTGCCTTCTTCGTAAAGAGGGACTCCAGAAGAGACCGAAGAAGCCATATCAAACTGACAAACCGAGTGGTCAGACATCAACAACAAAGCATGCTCCTGCAACATCATACTCTCACAAGAAGGAAGAGGAGACTTCAGTTAGTAGCAAATGAGAAAACTGACCAAGCTCATTGAGAGAGAGCAAAGGCAAAAACTAAAAGCTCACAGGGAGATGATAAGAGATTCATTAAAAGAGCGCTAAAAGCATTTTTTAATGTAATTCTCCCAATCAACACAAATATGATGGCCCTTTAGTTGTAAAGAGGAGAGAGTAAGATTGAAGAAAAATTTCGAAAAGAGAGCTTCTAAAGCTGTTACCAAAGCTATGCTCTCCAGAACCGAAGTACCCGACACATCGGATGCTGAGTCGGAGGAGGAAGCTCTAATGGTCTTGATGATTGCCGCCCCCAATCATTTGAGATCTTCTTTCCCACTTTTTATGTTTCACTTTTTGTTCCACTATTAAAATTATTTATTTTTATTTACTATCTTTCATAATCTTAATTTATTATATTAGATTAATTTATGAAGTTCAGCCGTATGGTTCATCCCATCAAATTAGGGTACATAATATTTTTTAGTAATTATTTTTCGATTTTTAACTAAATTTTGATTAATTGATTAATTTATAACTTAGTTTGTGTTCTTACAAAATTTTGCTTTTTGTTCTTCAAAATAAATTAGAGTATTTTGTATTATTCTTGATTTTTGTTTTCATAAAAATATTAATTAAAATTATTAATCGAGATGACAGAATATAAAGTGAGACACCATTGTGGGACAAGAGATTTGATCCGGATCCATAACCATCTAGAAAATATTTTTCAGCATTGAAGTAGTTGGGTTGTGTTGAATTATCCCACATCGGCCATGAACCTGAGAATAAACCACTATATAATGGTGAAGGTCCCTCTCCTTACAAGTCGATTTTGTAGGGAGAAATGAGATCTTTACATGGTATCAGAACAAGGTTTGGTTTGATGTGGGACCCGATTGATCCTGATGATAGGACCCAATTTATCCCGACGAGGGGACCTAATTTATCTCGATGATAGGATCCCCGTGAAGCTCCACACTATAATGGTGAAGGTCCCCTCTCCTCAATAGGTTGCATGCATCTTATAAATGATCATGTGCACGACAGTGTGCATAATAAGAAAAGCAGGAAGAGCCTACTGAAGATTGCAATGAGGAGATGAAACAGACAGAGAACGAGTTAATGGATGTCTTAAAGAAAGAAGAAACGATGTGGTTGCAAAGAAGTAAAACCCATTGGATCAAAGACGGGGATAGAAACACAACCTTTTTCCACCAGAAGGCATCAAATAGAAAGAGAAAGAATACCATTCGGGAGGTGATAAACAAGAACGGGGTTAAAGTTTCAGACCACGAGACGATTAAGGATGCATTCAAAGATCATTTTGAGTAGGTTTTCAAAAAGGAGGATAGGATCGAGGAGGGGAACTTTTGGGATGCCATTGAGTGCAGAGTGAACGAGGAACTTACCAAAGACTATACCGAAGGAGAGGTGATCGAGGCACTCAAGAAAATGCACCCAAATAAAGCTCTGGGACCTGATGGTATGCCCCCTTCTTTTTCTCAAAACTTTTGGAATTACGTTTAAAAAGATTTTCTTATTGACGTGCTTGATGTTCTCAATAATGGTAGGAACCTTTCATATCTAAACCACACTTTTATCACTCTCATCCCCAAAACTAAGCAATCCTTGTACCCTGCGGATTATAGACCTATCAGCTTGTCAAATGTGATCACCAGAGTCATAATTAAAGTGATTGCTAAACATCTAAAGAAATGGTTGCCCTTTATTATCTCAGAAAATCAGAGTGCCTTTGTTCCAGGGAGGTTAATTACTGACAACACAATGATTGCTTTTGAAGTTTTCCACTCGATGAATAAGATGAAACACGAAAGAAAGGAGTCATGGCCTTAAAGTTGGATCTTAGTAAAGCTTATGATAGAGTGGACTGGAAGTTCCTGGAAAAAATGTTGAATAAACTTGGTTTTCACCCTAAATGGATATCTCTCGTGTTAAACTGTATCACCACGGTGTCGTATTCAATTATTATTAACGGTGATGTCATTGAGAAATTTCAGCTTTCGAGAGGTCTTAGACAAGGCGGTCCGTTTTCACCTTTCTTATTTCTTTTCTGTACAGAGTTGTTTTCTGTGCTCATTAAACAGGCTGAACAACAAGGGAAAATCCATGGGACTAAAGTGGCAAGAAGAGCTCTAACTATTTCTCACATTTTCTTTGAAGATGATTCAATTCTCTTTGCCCGAGCGACAAAACAGGAAGCTGCGGCGTTGAAGAAGGTGATTGATTATTTTCAAGCATATTCAGGCGAAAAAATCAACTTTGATAAATCAGAAATCATGGTGTCACCAAATGTTGGCGAGGATATTAGAGTAGATCTGATAAACGAGTTGCAAGTTAAGGAAATGTCGAAAAGCGGGAAGTACTTGGGAATCCCTAACATTATTGGAGCAAAGAAGAAAAGATCTTTTCTTGGTATCTTGGACAAAGTGAAGGCTAAGCTTAGTGGTTGGGCTGATAGAACACTCTCTCAAGCGGGAAAAGAAATTCTGATTAAAGCAGTTATCCAAGCTATACCAAGTTTTGTTATGAATTGTTTCTTGATCCCAAAAACACTCTGCCAAGAAGTGGAAAAGCTGGCTGCAAGTTTATTCTGGTCTACAAACCAAAATGAACAAATGATCCATTGGGTCGCGTGGGAAAAGCTTACATTGGCAAAGATGGAAGGGGGGATGGGGTTCAGAAACCTTCAATGTTTCAACCTTGCGGTCCTTGCCGAACAAATCTGGAGAATCTTGCATAATTCAGAATCAGTGGTTGCCAAAGTCCTTAAAGAGAAGTATTTTCCAGACAAAGACATACTCGCAGCCTCGGTGGGATCACAACCGAGTTTCTTGTAGAGAAGCCTCAGGGCGGCAATACACATAATTAGATAAGGAGTTGCGTGGAGGATTTGAGATGGTGAAGATGTTATAATTGGTGTTGATAATTGGATTGGAGTGGATAATGGTAGAAGACCAGAAATGGTGAGGGATATAATGATGGCAATTCGGAAAGTGTCTACTCTCATTGATCAAGAAAAGAGAGAGTGGAGAACTGAAACTATTAAGGAAGTTTTCAATGAAGAGGATGAACAAGAAATCTTGGCCATCCCACTTGGAAACGGAAATCATAAAGATAGAAGAATATGGAGGTACACAAAACATGGGAACTTTACTGTTAAATTAGCGTATTATGTTGCTCTTAAAATGGAAATGGAGACCAAGAGCAGTAAAGCATCAACAAGTACAAAGACAAAGATGTGGATCAAGCTCTGGACCGTTAACACACTTCCCAGGATTAAGATGTTCGCTTGGAAGGCTTGCAATGGTGCCCTCCCTGTTAAGAAAAATTTGAAAAAGAGAGGCATGAACATATATTGACCCAATCTACACCAAATGTGGAGAGGATATTGGAAGTATAGATCACATGCTCCTGTATTATGAGCATGCTAGGAGGGTCTGTTACATCTTAGAGATGCGCCTTGAGGTTGAAAAGTGGAAGGGAGCTCCTTTTGAGAACGTCCTTTGGGATATGATGGAGTTTAGAAGAGAGTCAGCAGCTTTATTTCAAGCTATCGCGTGAGAGATATGGAAAGCAAGAAATAGATGGGAATTTGAAAAAAAGAGAACTGACCTCATACTATCACACAGAAAGCATGGATACAGTGGACAAATGTGGAGGAGAAGAAGGATAAAATGCAGATAAACAAGGACATGAGAAGACCACATAAATGGGAAAAACCACCAAAAGGAAGGTTCAAGATGAATGTTGATGTGGCGGTTCTAAATCACAAGGAGATTGGAATGACTTGTGTGATTCGCGACGAAGAAGGTAGAACTACATTTGTAAGTCTAGACAAATGTACAGCTCAGGGAAGTAGCGTGCTCCTTGAAGGACTGGCAATGCGTTTTGCGATGAGGAAGGTGAAACAATACAACTTGAGAGTGGGTTACATTGAAAGTGATAGCCTCCAACTGATTCTGTACATCAATGGAATGAGGCAGAGCAGTCCGTATGAAGATGTTATTGTCAAGGACATTCAAGAAGCCGCCAAGGAGATTGACAATCCTGAATTCCACCACATCCGAAGGGAAGCGAACCAAGTTGCTCACACAGCTACTAAAGAGCCAAATTGTATCTGTATCAATTACATACCGAGACACCTTGCTCAAATGATCATGCACGATATGTAACTGAGATTGTTTGAATGGAATGCAACATGTTTTTATGCTCTAAAAAAAAAAAAAAAAAGTCCCCACATAAATGAATGGATATGTATCAATTTGGAATAAGGATATATCTAAGCTAAGATCGATCCGTCCAAATAAAAAAGGCAATGGGCAGTAACCCTAACCCTAGCTATCAAATACAATTTTTGTAATTGATATACTTATTCAGGACTATATGTTAATCTCAAACTCAAGCTATGCGTATGATTTCATAAAAAAATTGGTTGTGCAAATGATCACCTGCCGCTTTACATACAGTTTGAAGCTTGTGCGAATATTAATACCGACTTTAAAAAATGAGGGTTGGTTGCGTTCAGATATACCAAATTTGAAATTTTTTATCCGACATTGTTTTCAAATTTTATTTTTTAAACATATGACTATAAGTACTTATATTTTTTTTATCTGCATTGACAGTGGTTGTAACTTGTACATGTAAATTGAATTGACAAGTAGAAAATCATAATACATGCGAATTGAAGTTTATTGATTTTAGAATTTAATTTGAAAATAAAGAAAGTCAAAATATCTTGTGTACTTTGTGGTAACTAACCTAAGAAATGTGACAATATATATAGAGTAGTACTTTTATATATATATATATATATATATATATATATATATATATATATATATTATATATTAGAAATGAGATGTTGCCCATCTTATGGTGAGCTTCTGTGAGGTACAACATATATTTTCATGTTTCTTTAATAAAATTTTATTTTGTTAATCATTTATTTTTTATAATTTTAATTTATTATAGTTTAAATTAATTTTATAAATTCAACCATAGGGTTCAAACACCCAATTAGGGTATATTATATTCTTGTAGCTCACGGAAGCTCACCATTAGGTGGGCAGCATATCATTACTCTATTACATATATATATATAGAGTGGTGATCATATGTTACCCATCTCCCAAATGTTATATGAGACCAAATCTCATCCTTTGATTTTTTTTATTATGTGGCCCAGATTAAATTGAAAATTTTAAATTTTAAATTTATATTCCCTTAATAATCAGTTACTAAGGGTCATTTAGTAAATGTATAATTAACAATCTAGAAATAAATTAATATTCCTAACCCAAACTTTTCTCTCTCCTCTCCCACTCCCTCTCTTTCACGATGCAGTATACTCCATTTTTTTTCTCTCTCTCCTCTACCACTCCTGCTCTCTCAATCATTTTTTTTCTCTCTCTCCTCTCCCACTCCCTCTCTCTCTCTCTCTAAAAATATGACTCCATGTTTTTTTCTCTCTCCTCTCCCACTCCCTCTCTCTCACGTCATTTTTATTTTTTTCTCTCCTCCCCTTTCCCAGTTCATCTGTCTTACGAATATAGAGACAATTTTTTGCTGCATTCTTCCTTTTTTATTTTTCTGCTATATTAAATATTAATTCAAGAAAATTGATGTCTTGAGTCAACCTCTCTCAAAGTATTGAAAAAATTTTAGTAGATTTTAAGGGTAGAAGAACTAGACTTATCGAAGTGTTCACTACAAATTTATTTTTTCATTTTTTTTCTTGTATGCACAATTTTTTTTGGTGTGTTGTTAAAATAATGGGTCTGTATTCTCGACTTGTTTTATTGTCGCCGAAGTCAGTGGCTGCACAAATGAGAGACCAAAGGTTGCAAATTTTGATAGTTATCTACGGTCTGCATTCACGGTGGTTTGCTGTGTCGCAATCGTTGGTTGTTATCCATGGTGGTTCGTTGACAATTTCACAACAGTTTGTCGAATCAGTTATCTGGAGCAGTGTGCATTTTTTTTAATTTCTGGAGCAGATTTTTTTATCTTCACAGTTACAGACAAGGATAATGTAATACACATGCCACACATAATGTACCACTCAAGCGACACATAATGTACCACTTTGGCCACGTTTCATCTATATAATGCATTGTGTTATGTTTTTGTTGCAATCCATTTTTGTTGCTCATTTTTGCACTGTTGTTACAGGCATGAATAATGTAATACACATGTATCACATAATGTACCACTCAGATCTCGTTTTATCTATATAATGCACTGCATTCTATTTTTGTTGCGATCCATTTTTATTTTTGCACTGTTGTTACAGACATAATGTAATACACATGCGATAAATAATGTATCACTCAGGCAACACATAATGTATCACTCTGACAATGTTTTATCTATTTAATACACTGTGTTCTTTTTTTTATCATGCAATTGTAGAAAAACAGACATGGATAATGTAATACACAGACGACACATAATGTACCACTCAAGCGACACATAATGTACCACTAAGGCCCCATTTTATCAATATAATGCAATGCGTTATATTTTTGTTGCGATCCATTTTTGCACTGTTGTTACAGACATTAATAACATAATACACAAGCAACACGTAATGTACCACTTAGACACCTTTTTATTTATAAAATGCAACAACAATAGTAAATTAAGATTATTCCGAATTTAATCTACGAACAACAACGAAATAAGGTAACTATAATATGTCATTACATTATTCTCTGTATTACAGTACATCATTTAATTTTAGCTATTACATTCTTTAGTTTTAATGCGATTTCTAATTCAAAATATATGTAATAGGGATTGCGTTTAAAAGATAATTAAATTATCTTTAATTTGATATATAATATGTGAAAAAATAATTTAAATTGAGTGAGTTATGATTATTTAAAGTTTTATAAAATTTCTATAGGAGAGTGAAAATCACAGTTTTGGGGGATAGCAGTTTCACGTATTTAATAAGATTATCAAATTACTATTATACCCAAATAATGTAGTAGAAAACATAGGATAATGTAGCGAATTTTTTTAAGTTTTTAGTTCAATCTGGAGCGTTCAAATGTTGATCTAAAGGCCAGGATTTGGCCTCATATAACATATGGGGTATGGGTAACCATATAATGCAACCCTATATATATATATATATATATATATATATATATATATATATATAGTAGTGATCATATCACAAGTCCCTTTTAGATAGAAGAAGAGAATAAATATAAACCTTTGATTTGTCAAAATCTAATGGTTGAGATATGATTTTAAATTTTATATTTGATTTTTATTTTTTATTATAAATTATAATTAAGGATAGTTAGGTAAATAAAATATGGTTGTTAAAAAGAATCTTATAATCTCTATCTTCTCCAACTAACGTTTTATTTTTTTCAATATTCTCTCTCCTTTATATTTCTTATAAAACTTTAAATAATCATAACTCACTTAATTTAAATTATTTTTTTTTATGTATCATATATCGAATTAAAGATAATTTAATAATCTCTCAAACGAAATACATATTGCATATGTTTAGCACAAAAAAATCACAGTAAAAAAATAAAACTTTGTAATTTTTCAGGTTTACATACGTTATTGCATTATCTAGCATATTATGTTGCATTATTTAGTTCTAGTAATTGCATTATCCGTCATATTATGTTGCATTATTTTAATTCTTCTTATTAATGTTCAGTTTTACATAAGACATCCTTTATATTTTGCATTATTTAATTTTGGTTATTGCATTATCTTTTACATTAAGTTGCATTATTCAATTCAACTTATTAATGTCACTCATCACATTATACTTTGTGTAATGTTGCATTATTTAGTTTTAGTTATTGCATTATCCTTTATATTTTATTGCACTATTAAATTTAATTTATTAATGTTTCAATTTTACGTGTACAATTGTCTAAACTTTATATTATGTTGCATTATTTAGTTTTAATTATTGCATTATTCTTTATATTTTGTTGTATTATTCATTTCAACTTATTAATGTTACAGTTTTACACAGCCATTATTTTATGTTGCATTATTTAGTTTTAGTTGTTGCATTATCTTTTATATTTTGTTGCATTATCAGTGCATTAATACATGATTTATGAATAAACTCACTAGTTTTTGTTTTTACTATGATATCCTTTTCAAAGCATATCCAATAGAGATTTCGTTTTAAAGAGAATTAAATTATCTTTAATTTGATATATGATACATGAAAAAATAATTTAAATTGAATGAATTATGATTATTTAAAATTTTACAAAAATCTAAAAGGAGGGAGAATAAAGAGAAAACAATTACGTATGATGAAGAGAAATAATTATGCGATGTGGTCCCCTTATATTAGATAAGTCAAATCTAATATCTATCCAAAAATGACTAAAATACCCATGTAATCAAATCTAAATCTTAATTTTAAATTTGATCCTAACCATCCAAATTAGAAATAAAGGGCTTAGATCCATTCTGTTCTGCCATCTAACGGGGTACTTGTCACTTTAACACATCTCAATTGTCTCACTTTCCTTTTTCGATTGTCCCACCTCAATAGTCTCATTACTTATAAGGACAATTTTTTCACACTCAACAATCAAATATTAATTCAACTCAACTTACTTTACACTCACACTCCTTGGTTATTGTGCCCGGTCAACCCGGGACAATTCATCCGGGACGGAGGGAGTAATAAAAGTTTTATATATTAAACAAAATCTTACTAAAAATATATAATTGAAGACCAGCAATCACCCTTAATTACTCTGCCGCGGATCAGTCACGCAGTCGCCGTCAACCCCGGCCCAATCCTCCCTGAAAAGCGGCGGATCTACGACAG
>JAPKLW010000423.1:389787-446799 GCA_026898455.1 Plectranthus barbatus
TATAGTCGTAAAATTGGGGCACTATCTATACTCATCGCACAGGGCCCTCGAAATCACAGGGCCGGCCCTGTATACATACATGTATACAAATAGATTTATACGTTAGTTTACTTACCGTGGAAGTAGTTCCAGACGATGACGGATCCGACGGTGCCCCACTCCCCTTCATGCAGATCGCAGTTTTGGATCTTATCTGGACACATGCCTGATATCTGATGGGGTTTCTCTCTGAACAGCTCGTGGAACACATCTCCGCATGATTTTATGGAGATTTCTGAAACCAAATTCCCACTCAGCCCCATTAACCCTCGCTCTTTTTTCTCTCTTTGGATTTAACTTAACTGCTTTTATCTGATGCAATGAACTGGCTCCCACTTCTCCTCTTTTTATAGGGCGAAAATGCTTTCAGAGCCGGACATTACTGCAATTTTCTATTGCTGATGCTGTTTTCGTGGCCATTATTTAAGGGCTTTGCTTGAATTATTGCATCTCTACTCTATCAGTATCAGTTCATGTCAAACAATTATAGTTTATTACTTCCATCTTCTCTTAATTCATTTCAATGCAATCAATCATACTTCATCAATCATTTCTTAATTCGGCCGCATAAGAGTTATAAAATTGATCCGCATGATGGCACACGCTGGTTTAATTATTGCAAATTGCAGTCTTCTAGAAATTAAATGACAAATGCATGTGTGCATTAATTTTCCATCTCATCTGATACATGAGATACAGCTTTAGTCTCATAATATATATATTTGTTCGTTCTAATTATTTGGTTCAAATTATTATTTTAGGGTGTTTTAATTATATGGTTTTATTTTTATATTTGGTATTATTTTTCTTTTGTAATTTATCGAATAATTTTAAAAAATAAAAATATTAAATGAAGGGTGATTCTATTCACAACCTTCTAATTTCTCCTTATAACCCCATAAATAATTAAAATAGAAATATAATAATTAAGGACCATTTTATCCTTATAACCCCTATCTATTTAAAGTTCATGTAATCAAAACACTGCAATCCAACAAGTCTTTTTTCTTTTAAAATTGTATTTAATTTATAAGAAAATAGCTAAAAAAATCACAAATAATGTCTTCTTTAATAAATTTAAGTATCTACATTTTTATTGAAATTATTTATCGAAACTTCAAATAACACTTATTATTTCATATATTCCAAAGCTTCTCTAATTAAAAAGTCAATAGGACTTGTGCTTATTTTTCCGATCTGCAAAAGAACAGTTCAAAATCTCAAGACTTATTTATTAAGTGCATGTACAAAAATATTAATTGAATTTCGTGTTAAATTCAATACGAAGATTTATAATCTGAAATCAAAATTTTTTTTTCCAGAAAAGTGAATAAAAAATTCTTTTTCTTCTTCTTAAAAAAAAATTAAAATTTCATTGCATTTTTCCAGTGAACCAGAAGACGCAATCAATGTCTGTTGGTCCCGGTTTATCAAAGTATAAAATATATGTACAACGGAAAATTAAGTTGTTTGTTTGGTAAGTTTGCACTTATCCAAGCTGAGGGTGACGTGTCAGCTTAGCTAGTCAAATCTTGTATAGGTACTTAGCGTCAAATAGGCTTCATGTCAGTATTTAGTCTATACTACAACACTTGAGTGTTGAGTTTTAAATTAGGATATGCTGACAAATGAGGAAAACGATAAATGACAAACAAATTTATATTGGTTCGGACTAAACCGTCCTACGTCCACTCTTCAGATACTTGGTCTGGTAATCCACTAAGCTTAGAACTGCTATAGGTGCTCCTACGATCTATAACTTGTCGGTGAATGCCTCATCCATCGATCCACGAGCGCACTCGTCTGGTCCTAGCTTAGTTCTTCACATAGCAGTTGCTCAGAGTGTGGGCGCACCACTCAGACTCCTTGTAGCTGGAATGAGATATTTATAGTTCCCCCGTAAACTATCTTCTCTGCGGGAGCTTGCCCGTAAGAGTTAGAGTACAAGGCCTAGTTGACTGTTGTAGTCTTTCTTGGAGAGAAAGACTACGAAGACGTAACTAAGGAATACTGAGATTCTGAGTCTCGTGTTCACTCAGGTGACACACAGAGTAGCTTAAAGAAGCCTCGAAAGTTAGCTTGAATAATTTTTGCTTACACTATAAGACTTTATCCTTTCAAAGAGAGTTAGTAGATAGTATGCGTTGAGAATCTGTAACTCTTATCTCGTGTTTCGTACTTTGTATTTTGGAGTTCGTAACCATCTTCAGTTGATTTTCCTGGTATTTATACCTGAGAAGTTGAAGGTTTCAATTAAAGACCCGTTAGAGACAAAATGGAAGATGTCCAATCGAATGTCTCCATTGGTTGCTTCGTTCGGCAGGTAAGTGGTGCTTTTTCAGAAGTTCTGCGCCTTTTCCTCCTTTTCAGACTTTGATAGCGATGGTTCATCTTTTTATCAGAACGACAATATTTGCCAGTTTGAGGAATCCTAGACTGGTTGTCCTAGGTAATGAAACTTGGTGTTTCGTGCTTGCAGACTTTAAGGCTTCTCCAATCCTTAAAGTCTGTACTTCTTTAGTACATTCCTCAGGCAATTCTTCTTATCTTCATGTGCTAGGACCTAGACTCGGAAGTCTATGATGGTGTTGTCATACTTGCAACTCTGTGCCGATGATATCATCCTTTGAAGTATACTTGGTCCCTGTGCTGCTAAGCATGGTTTGATTGATTGTGCCATACTTGCTTGTTTCGTACTTGGTGAAATCCATACTTCCGCTAGACTCATAGTTTTTCAGGCTTGTAGATTTTACTTCATACTTTAGCCTGTTGAGTCTTTCACCTGTACTATAGTAATTGATTAGTCTAGTTTCCAAAGTAGTATCAGCTTACAACTCAATGAAAGAACCTATATAGGAATTTACATTTTTCATCTAAGCTGAAACTATCTAAGATGACTTTTGCATTCTTTGACCCACCAGAACGTAACATACTAGAAAGGATATTTATATTAAATTTCCTAACAATGCCTTTTCATAAAAGTGAAAAAAATTCAATTTCTTCAAAAAATCTCATTGTTGTTTTCCAGCGAGAAGGAAGACATGAGGGCTACAAGACTTTATTTTATTAATGAGCAAGGCTTTATTTTTTATTAGGGATTTAGTAAGAATGTAAGAGTAAAAATGTAAATTAAAATAGTCTTTTAATGGTAATTTATTGAAGAAGCTATGAATAGAATTACTCTTAAATGAAATATTATGAAAATGAGATGTTAATTAATTGTTTAAATAAAGGCAATGTTGAAAGTTTTTTTTAATGTTAAATATTTTTTTACATACGTGTAATATCAAACTGGACCATATAATCATAAGGGAGAGAGTATTATATTTATTTCTAAATTTGATAGAAAATAATAATCAGAAATGAAAATAAATTAATCAATTACAAGACATAATATATAAATATATATATATATAGGGGAGTGATCATATGAGAACTCTCCTTACCATGTGAAAATAAGAACTAATCTCGGCCATCCAATTGATGATCCAACGCTCAAGACTAAATAAATCCCGTCTGCATTATAGTGTAGTGAAACTTGCATTAAAGGGTAATTTTGTAATATTTTTTCTCTCTCCTCTAAAATCATCCTAAATATTTAAATGATCATATCTCCTTCAATTTAGATTATTTTTTAATGTATCATATATCAAATTAAAGGTAATTTAATTATCTTTCAAACGAAATCCCTATTGCATGTGTTTCGATTTAAAAATCATCGTAAAAAATGAAAATTAGTGATTATATGCATAATTCTCATAACAGTACACGAATTCTTATATAATGAACGAAGTTGCACAATATAATGCATGAAGTTATATTATATAATGCAGAATATGATAGATAAAATGCAATAACTTTTTTCCTGCAAGATCAAAAAAAAATTCATTATCTTTGCATACTGTAGATAATACCATAGTTGTTATAAAAGTTGATCATATATTACTTATTTTTAATTATGTATTTTTTTTATATTATATAAATGTATATTACTATATTTTATAATGCATGTTTGTTCGGTATATAATGAATGTTTGCTAGGTATATAATGCATGTCGAAGTCAATATAATGCATGAAGTTATATAATGAATACAATAGCACAATATAATGCTTGAAATTATAGTATATAATGCAAAATATGATAGATAAAATGCAACATGTTTTTTCAGCGAAATCATCATTTCATCATTATATTTGCACTTGTTATTTATTATATAGTAATAACATATGCATTATAATGAAAGTAATATAATTTTCTCTAAAATAAAAGTAATATCATGTATAACATGCATAATTTTCGTAACAGTACACGAATTCTTATATAATGAATGCATTTGTACAATATAACGCATGAAGTTATAGTATATAATGCAGAATATGATAGATAAAATGCAACATGTTTATTTCAGCGAAATCATCATTCATCATTATATTTACACTTATTATTATATAGTAATAACATATGCATTATAATGAAGGCAATATAATTTTTTTCTAAAATAAAAGTAATATTATATATAATAGAGGAAACAATGGCGTATAATGATAGTAATATTGTTCTAAAATAAGAGTAATATCATATTATAACGCAGGAAAATATTTGTTAGGTATATAATGAATGTTATGTATATAATGTATGTTTTCTAGGTATATAATGCAAGTTTGTTAGATATATAATGAATGTCGAGATAGAATATGCAAACAGAATCTTAAATAAGTACAAAATGACAAAAATACCCTATAATGCAAGTTTTTTGAGATATAATGACCGAAAATTTTAGTAAAATCCTGAACGTTCATTCATCAAAATCAATGGCGAGGATTGGTTCTTATTTCTTATGGTAAGAGTGGTTTTCACTGGATCGCATCCCTATACATATATATATATATATATATTCCACACATTCTCTTTATTTTTTAAAATAAAATTATTTTATATTATTATTCTACCCTTATTTATGAAACGAAAATAAAATTATCATATAGTAATTATTTATTTTGTTAGCCTCATATCCCTGATTTCTTTATAAAAAAAAAAAACAACTCCTGCAAAACCACAATTATACGTGAATGAAAAAACAACGATTCACCCACAACCAATCAGAAGGAAGAAAATTATATTTTTCTTCATTTAAACATAATATTGCAAATTTTTAAATGATTGAAGCACTAAACCACAATTAAAAGACGAATGAAGAATGAGTAAAGGATTTGGGTGGTGAGTGAGTGAGTAACTATGTCGATGGATAAACATAATTTTGGTTATAAGAGTGAAATTCCCCTAGACATGTATTCCTTCTTACAAGTTTGGAAAAGTAGTCAATTAAATTTCCCTCATCAAAATTTTAAAAAACAAGAAAATAAAAGTTCCTCCTTGCAAAACTTTCCACGAACCCCAGTTGTCGAGAAGAAGATAGTAAACTTCATTCACAACAAAATGACATGATATGGAATCATTTTAGAATAATGCTCACTCAACAAAAATGAATTTATTTTTCGGTGGGCTGTAAATCTCTTCCAGAATCTCGGCTACACTTTGTTCATATGAGACTATGTAATTATAATTTTAAATGAGATTACGAGGGTTAAATTGTAATATTATAAGATTTTTTATTTTTAAAATTAAAGGGACTATAATAAGAAATTTTGTGACTATGTGTAGAATCACCCTTTATATATAATTTATTTGAAATCCATCTCAACCTTTTTATTTTTTTTTTGTTAATTTCATATATATCACAGTATGAGTTTAGATATGGCATATTCATATCTCAGTAGTTGGAGCTGAGCTGTCACTTACATAAGTATGTGTCAGAAATTAATATGTTAATTAGTCTCATAATTTGATACGTATAATTTTTTCTTTCAATCTTTTACTTTGAGAAAGAAACAACAAAGTAGAAACGAAACTAATAAGCTAGATTCGAGCAATTAGCGACAGATAATTCTAAGATAGTTTAACGATCCAGCGCTGACGCTGATATTTAATGACGAAAAGATGGATTAGGAGTGGAATATTATTATGCATAAATTTAATAATAGACTTGCGATTATTTTACTATAAGCTTCAGATGGGACTGAATTTTTTATTGTAAGAGACAAGAAGTTAGTTTTACAGCTGTACGTTATGCAATTAATGCTTTATTTTATAATTCAAGACATAATAAATCAATAAATATTTATGAGTGATTCTAAGCACTACTATATTTATATGTTTAATATAATCCAATTTGAAAAATACTTTCATCCGTTCTAATTATCCGGTTTGGATTATTATTTAAAATATTTTTTTTAATAAGTGTACATTAATCTTAAACACATACATATATGACCCTTGGGGGCTCAATCATGTGACCTCTCAGTCACAAGCAAGGTACTTTAACCACTACACTCTGAGCGAATGGACTATTTAGGATATTTTAATTATATATATGGTTCAATTTTCTATATTTGGTATTGTCTTTTTGATAATTTACAATTAAACTCCTGAATAATTTTGGAAAATGAGAATATTAAATTCAATATTATAGAACGAGAGTTTAATAAATATTTTAAATAAGGATAATGTTAGAAATTTGTTTAAATATTAAATATGTTTTGACAAGCGTGTAAGATCAAACTTATAATTATATTCTTATCCACAATTTAAAGTTTTAAATAAAAAAATTAAAATTTATAGCCATTGTTAAAGTTCGATTTGTGATTAGATAGGGATAGAGATATTTGGAACTTACGATAATTCAAATAGAATATAACCAAAAACACGAAGTACTAAAATAAATGTGTTCTTGAGAGTAAGAAAATTTTAACTTAAGTGGATTTGAGAGTACGAGCGTATAAAGCCAAAAAACGTGTGGAAAATGGGCCATCAACGACCCTTTTATAGCTATTTTTTGGGGGTAGTTCCGATCTCTATGGGTGTCATTGGTGTGGTTTTTGTGCTTTCTTCGGGTACGTGGAGCTAGGATATCAGTTAGACGTAGGGTTCTTCCCGTTGGCAGCGCGGAGAATCCGAAGGTGGTTCTTATCTTCATGGGTTAGTTGGAGTAGGGTTCCGAACCGTCTTCCGAGCCTTATGCAGCCTGAGATTTGAACTTCTTATATTTTTTAAGGGTCGTACGTGCTAGTTCCGGAGCTTCTTGTTGGGAGGAATGGGTCGTGGTCTGAACTTCTTGGGTCGTGCGCTATGGAGGTTAGACCTTGCCGACGGACCGTGGCTGATTGAGCTGGTTCCCCCTGGGTAAATCTTGATAAGCTTGAGGGAGCTTGTTGGGACGGACCCCCTTTTTGGGTTGTTTCAGTTCTTCGTGGTCCTGGGCTGGTCCTTTCAGCCCTATCGTTTTTTGGCCCAACAATAGCCCCTTCGGGCTTGGGGTCGAATGCTAGGGAGGCTCCAAGGTCAAACAGTTGGGTCGTACCTATCGTACGCAAGTGCTCAAAGCGCAAAAGATCCAAGCTCCTCGTAAGGAGGCATCGGGAGCCCTGGAGGGGTCCTTGTGCAGTCCTTACCTCCTTTGGATGATCGATTCCCCGTGGTTGAACTCGACAACTATTGTAATACCCCGTACCTAAATTGTAATCATGCCTAAATAAGTTCGGATGTAACAATGAGTTTATCTCAATTGAGAATTTATGGGGAATGATTTATTTGAATTTTTGAAATTTGGAATGGAGTTATATGTTCATATATTGGAAGAAATTATTGATATTGAAGTGTTGGAGAATGGGAATTGGATGTATATGCATGAGAATTTGGAGGTTTATGTATTGGGAATTGAGGTATATACACATATACATACATGTGTAGATGTGGAATTAATGGATATATATATAAGAATGTTATATCATGTATATAGGCATAAAGGTGTATAATTATTATAGTATGGGAATATATGTTATTATTCATATATTATTAGATGAATAGCATAATTGTTCTACCCTTACCTTGTTTCCATCGAGAGAGAGAGAGAGTGAGCAGAGAACTCCACTTCAGACACCTCCCCTTCGCCACCTCCACTTTCCGGCGAGCCACCGGTCAACTCCGACCACCGCTCGACGAACCGCCACCACCCTCGGATAGCCCTCTCTTCCAGCTTCGATTTGAGCTAAGGCAGAGCTCGTGAGGTGGAAAATCGAAGAAGATATTGAGGTAAGAAAGGCAAGCGTTCATCACCTCACATTTCCGAATTTCTGGGTTTTGAAGGTCGATTTGTGTCAAATTCTTGAGCTAATATGTTGTTATTCTTGTTCCTTATGCACAAGGGAACGATTTGGGACCAAAAGCTACGAGTTGTGTTGCCGGAAAACCCCCTCACCGCTGCCACCACCATAAATTCCGGTGAGGACCTCTCAACTTGCAAACTTGCGTTTAAATTTCGAATTGAGGGTAGATTCGAGCTCTAGGGTGTTTAAGGATTTAATAGATATAATTGCATGTTGATTTGGGTGGTTAGAACGATGGGAAATTGAAGTTTCAGGGGTTGAAGTCGTGAAGAAGACGACTCGTCCCGAACGGGACGAAGTCATCCCGCTCGGGACGGCTCTCGCAAAATTCGCGCAGGGTAGCAGGGCCATCCCTTCCGGGACAGGATGATCCCTTTCGGGATGAGGCATCCCTTTCGGGATGGAAGTGATCCCGCTCGGAATCTGGTACGGCCTTTGGGCAATATTCGAATTTTGTTCGTCCCGCTCGGGACGAACACATCCCGTTCGGAATGAACTCATCCTCAATCTTCCGTGATTTCTTTCCAACACTCCCCCTCAAGTTGAGTATCGGGGTTTCCAATGCTCAACTAGCTAAGAACATCTGAAAAGGTTTTTGAATCCACTGCTTTTGTAAGAATGTCGGCCAGTTGGTTTTTCGAGGAGACATATGGAAGAGCAATAATGCCTCCTTCAATCTTTTCTTTAATGAAGTGTCTATCTACTTCCACATGCTTCGTTCTATCATGTTGTACTGGATTCTCTGAGATACTTATTGCTGCTTTGTTATCACATAGGAGTCGACAGGTTTTTCCCGAATATAACCCAAGCTCTATCATCAGTTTCCTTATCCAGAGTATTTCTGTGAGGCCACTCTTAATACCACGGAATTCTGCTTCTGCACTTGATAGTGCAACCACTTTCTGCTTCTTACTCCTCCAAGAGACCAAATTTCCTCCAACAAAAGCGAAATACCCTGCTGTAGACTTTCGATCTACCGGGTTTCCAGCCCAATCTGCATCAGTGTAGGCATGAATCTCCAGATGTTCTGATTTCTTGAAGAGAATCCCATAATCAAAGGTTCCTTTCAAGTATTTTACAATCCTCAATGCTGCCTCAAGGTGGTCTTCTTGCGGATGATGCATAAACTGACTTACCACACTGACAGCATAGGCAATATCAGGGCGGGTGTGAGAAAGATAGATTAATCGGCCCACGAGTCGTTGGTATTGACTGCGGTTAACAAGGTCAGCTCCTTCTGTGATCCGCAGTCCATGATTAACAGCCATTGGAGTTGCCACAGGTTTACATTCAAGAAGTCCAGTCTCTGTGATTAGATCGAGTGTATACTTCTTCTGATTTATGAAGATACCCCGCCGTGATCTGAGCACTTCAATGCCCAAAAAATATCTTAACTTCCCCAAATCTTTCATTTCAAATTCTTGGAATAGGTTCTTTCTTAGATTAGCAATCTCTTCTGGATCATCCGCAGTCAAAATCATATCGTCTACATAGATGATCAAACATGTCAAACATTCTCCTCTTTGCTTGATGAACAAGGTATGGTCTGAGTTACTTTGCAGATATCCAGCCTTCTTCATCACTGAAGTGAATCTCCCAAACCAGGCTCTCGGAGATTGTTTTAGACCGTACAAGGTCCTTTTAAGTCTGCAAACTTCATTTCTTCCAAATTCATGAGAAAATCCCGGTGGCGGAAACATATAAACCTCCTCCTTCAAGTCACCGTGAAGGAAGGCATTAGTAACATCGAACTGATGGAGTATCCACTCTTTTGAAGCAGCTATAGATAAGAGAGTTCTGACAGTGTTCATTCTTGCAACAGGAGAGAAAGTTTCAGCATAATCAATTCCATAAGTTTGAGTGTAACCTTTAGCTACCAATCTGGCCTTGTATCTCTCAATTGAGCCATCTGGCTTTCATTTGATTGTGAACACCCATTTGCACCCAATAGGTGTCTTCCCTTCCGGAAGTTGGCATTTCTCATAGGTATTGGTTCGAGCCAGAGCATCAAGCTCTTTATGCATCACCTCCTCCCAATGAGGAATTTGTAGGGCCTCAACTTCAGAGGGTGGAACTTGTTCTGAATAAAGCGCATCCTCATAGGCAGTGGCAGTTTCAGATAATTTTAGTTTGGCTACAGAGCCAATGGGGTACCTGGTGTTCCGATTATGCCGTTCAGGAGAGTAGCGTCGCGGAGGAATGCCTCTTGTGCTTCGGGGAGGTAAGACATACTGATTTTGAGGCGCAATCACTTCAATTGTTTCAGATTCAGGTTCTGGTTCAGGTTCAGGTTCAAGATGGATTTGTTCATCTTCTTCTGAGGATATCAGATGTTCAGGAGAGTTTGGAGGCGGCACTTCAGGTTCAGTCTGTTCTATTGTGGAAGAGAGATGCTCATTTGGTATGTGTGCCCTTTGAGGATCAATAAATGAAGAAATAGTCGGAAGAAGCCAGCTTAGAGGGTCACTAGTAGGTTCAGTTTTACTCTCCCCCTGACCGTTAAGGTGGCTGCTAAAGAAATATTCTGTTTCAAGGAAATCACAGTGGATAGTAGTGGTGATCTGACGGGTTTTAGGATTGTAGCATCGATATCCTTTTCTGTGCATTCCATAACCTACGAACACACATTTCTCGGCGCATGGTCCAAATTTAGTGCGTTCGTGTTTTGGAATGTGGATAAAGACAGAACAACCGAAGATTCGTGGTTCAAGAGTGAGAGCAGAGGGAATGGATGTGATAGAGGAAAGGTACTGAAGAGGAGTTTGAAAATGAAGAATTTTGGTGGGTAATCGATTGAGGAGATAGACACTAGTAGCAACGGCTTCCGGCCATAGTGAATGAGGGACATTAGAATCTAGCATCATGGCACGAGTCATTTCTAGGAGAATCCTATTTTTTCTTTCTACGACACCATTTTGCTCAGGAGTATAAGGACAAGATGTTTGGTGTATGATACCTTTTTGTTGACAAAAATTTAACATAGAAGCGTTAATGAATTCACCACCATTATCGGAGCGAAGAATTTGAATATTTTTGTGAAATTGATTTTGAATCATGGTATAGAACTGAGTAAATTTTTCAAAAACTTGGGATTTTGTTTCTAAAAAATATATCCAGGTCATTCGGGAGCAATCATCCACAAAGAGAAGAAAATATTTAAAGCGAAGACCTCCTAGGACAGGGGCAGGGCCCCACACATCAGAGTGAATCAGCGAAAAAATAGAATCAACGCGTTTTTGTTTAGATTTAAAGGAATGTCTATGACTTTTGGCAAGTATGCAAGAATCACATGAAATAACAGAGTTTTTAGCTAGACTAGGGAAGAGTAATTTTAAATAACTATTAGACGGATGTCCTAACCGTCTATGCCACAACCATAATTTCTAATTTGTAGATCCTTGGGTGAGCAACACCGTACCATTTTGGGCTATCTCATCCACGCAATACAGTCCATGCCTCTCAGTGCCACGCCCAATAATCTCCTTCGTCCTGATATCCTGCAAAATACAGAAGAACGGATTTATAAGAAGAGTACAGTTTAATTCTCTGGTTACATGGCTAATAGAAAGCAATTTATGAGACAGTGATGGAACAAAAAGGCAGTTTGAAAGACGCAAGGTAGGGGAAATTTGTATAGTGCCAGATCCAACAACAGGTATAAGTGTTCCATTAGCTGTTTGGATATGTGTTTTGGTTGATTTGGTAAGGTTTAGGAAATCAGATCGAGAGAAGGACATTGTATCTGTAGCACCACAGTCAAATATCCAATCTCGATTTGATGCATGCAAAGAATTATTAGTGTAATAAGATGAGGACAAATGATTATTAGTACAATAAGGTGAGGGGTAGTAGGGTGTAATATTAGATGTAAGAGAGGGTAGTTTTGGAATAAAGTGATTGATCCTCAAATTATGGTTTGGTTCAAAACCAAACCATTTACCTCTCCCTCTAGTCGACAGCGCCGCTGAGGAGGATCGCACTGCTTCTGCCATGTTGCCGTTCCGGCCAGCCATCTGCACCGACCGCACTGCCGCGCTCCGGCCAGCCGTCTGCACCGACGCCTCTGCCACCTCGCCGTTCCAGCCCGGCGTTGTCTGCGTCGATCGCACTGCCGCGCTCCGCTCAGCCGTCTGCACCGCCTGCACAGTCCCTCCGAACCCTTCACCACCCACAGCGCCACCTTGCCCGGCGAGGGAAGAACTGTCGCGAGTCTGGTCGGTTCTCTTGCCGGGAACCACACCCACCGCCAATTTCCCTTTTCCGGCAGATTTGTGGCCGTCTTCCCACCATTCCGGGTAACCTACAAGTTGGAAACATTGTTCCTTTGTGTGCTTTCGCATACCGCAATGTGTGCATACTAATTTCGTCTTGTCTATCTTCGATCGCAGTGGCAGTGGTAGGTGGTGTCGCCGGCTCTGTTCTCCCCTCCCCCTCACGACGAACCCAGTCCCGATTTGGGACTCGGGTCCCTGGGCGATTGCCATCTGTTGTATCTGCATACGGGCAGTCTCCCGTCTGACTCTGGAAAAGGCTACCTCCGGTGAAGGTAAGGGAGATTCTTTGAGAATATCTCGTCTGATTCCGTCTAGTTTGCCATCGAGACCGGAAAGAAACTGGAATAGTCTCCTCTGTTCGACTAGTGTCTGGTAAATTTCAATTCCTTTTGTGCAACAGTCTAGAGGATTTGGATTCCTTTGATCGATATTGAGCCACAAACTGGTTAGATCGGACCAGTAGGATTCTATGCTTTGATCACCTTGTTTTACTGTGTTGGCACGGACCTCCAAGTCATAGATTTGAAGAGGGTCAGAAGTCGTACCATACGTGACCGCCAGGCTGTCCCAGATGGCTTTGGCGGTCTGATGTTGAGCGAGCCGAGTCATAAGCTTAGTCTCCATGTTTTGGAGAAGCCATGAAAATACAATCAAATCATCTTCTTCCCATTGTAGAAAGCCTGTTTCGTCTTGTTTCGGTGGAGGGGGTTTTCCTGTGATATGTCTGGTTTTACCCCTTCCTCCAATTGCCACCTTCATTAACCTAGACCAAATTGGATAGTTGTTTTCATCTAACTTGAGCCCAAGGTTAACGTTTTCTGTGGTTTTGATGACATTTTTTTCATTGGTTTCTGACATAGCTTGTTTTGCAGGGGAAAAACGAGGGAGGTAAGAGCTGGTTGTTGCTTTGATCTAGTCAAAGGCTGAGATTGGTTATATGGGACGATGATGATGGTAAAATCTGAGTTCCTTGGTTAGGCTTGATATTTGACAAAGGTTTGGGTTTTTGTATGCTGTGATGAATATGTTTTCTGAGCCTAATTTGGTTTGATTTTCTGGAATACCAGAGCCAGGATGTTAGTCCTGCTCTGATACCATGTTGAATCTAGGTATCAAACATCTAAGAGATATTATGAAAGGAAGAGAAAAGAATTCTTGTATATTTGTTTAGTTGCAATTGATCTCCTTTTAAAGGGAGATGATACAAGTTACAAAAGGTAATAAAGTCAATTTTATACAAATTGTTTTGACTTATTTTTGTCTCAATCTTCCGTGATTTCCTCATCCTCAATCTTCCGTGATTTCTTTCCAACACAAAGAGCTAGGTATTTGGCTATAATGAGTAATCTAAGGTTCAACTAATGGACTTCTTATAGACAGTTGCTGCATCGCATGCAGATCATCGATAGTCGATCGTCATTTTTAAAATTATTCACGACAGCTATCCACTGTTTCCTTGATCGTGATTCGTGACAATTTGAAGGAACGTAACTACACACCCGTAGAGAAAAAGATTGCTATAACTCTGATGATCATATATTTCTGTTGACAACATCAACATTACTTGAGATTAATCATTGGTGGAAATTATCTTATTTTAAGCCGACAATTTTACATCTATATTTTTTAATTTGGAGAAGATGTCATCTGCAGCAATGCAACTGCTTTGAAGTAAAAAAGAAGAAGAAGAAGTCAGGAAAAGCGGATACAACAATTTAATAATTTCTACTAGTTGTAATTAATTCTACTTCTTTGCTTCTTTTTTTGCCCTATTTGTAATTGGAAAATGTTTTTACTGATACTTTTTTTATATTTTTAATCGTTGAAGCCGGACAGTACCATGATAATTTTTGTGTTAGTAATATGGTTGGTATCAAATGCTTCAAATTACTATTAAAAGCAAATTATATGATATAAGCTTTGTATTAAACAATTTAAACTTGATCCTTTTTTTTTTTTTTGAACTAGTCAAAATATTTGGATGTATTTTTTTTTATTTTTTTTTTTTGTCATTAGATTTCTGCTGCTCTTCATATGTATCAGAAATCAATCTAAACAAAATGAATAAAGACATTTTGCGCTTTCTTTGGCATTAGAATTGAATGTAAGTTTATTAGAGATTATCTAGCACATTCCCATCTCACATTCGTCATTTTCATAACAGAGAGAAAAAAACAATGAATAAACGATCGTAGTAGGCAGCTAATAATTGCCAGAAATACTTCTCTAGCTATCATGCATGTAATTTCACTGCAAGGCTAGGAAACGCATGCATTGACTTGTGTGTTTACCAAGTCAGATGGGTTTTTTCCACTGATAAAAAATTTAAGAATTCTTTTGGTGAGGAGTCTGACTTTGCTCCCACTGTTGAGACTCCCACCTACCTACAACAAGTTGGAAGTAGGAAGAAGAGTAAGTAATTAGTATTATACTCCTCTACTAAAAAGTCAAACGCCCTTGACATTTTCGTCTAATAGCAAAGTCCAAAGGTTATTGAATTCTACACTCTCAATCCTAATATATCACTCCCTCTGTCCCATCATATTAGAAACATAGACCTTTTTAGTCCGTCTCAAAATTAACAAATCTTAATTAAAATTAACTACACCCTAATTTACTTTCCTACCCCACTAAAACCTTAAATTCCTACCCTACCCCTCTGGAACCCTAAATCTCTACCCCTCAACAATTTTGTTTCCGCCCCCATCCATGGTGCCTCTCTCTCTCTCTCCTCCTTCTCTCTCAACCCATCTTCTTCCTCCTCCACCACCTCTACTACCGCCTCCCTCTCGGTCCCCCGCGCCTGGCATATTGTCGGCAACCTCTACCGCGTCAAGCCCCTACAATTCCGCTGCTTCGCCGAGTGGGCGCGCTCATACGGCCCCATCATCTCCGTCTAGTTCGGATCCACCCTAAACGTGGTCTTTTCCAGCTCCGACCTTGCCAAGGAGAAGGACCAACAGCTCGGCGAACAGCTTTGAGTCATTGAGGCCTATTAGGGAAGATGAGATCTCGGCCATGGTTGAATCCATTTATAACGACCGCACTGCCCCTGGTATATTTGTCTGCCCCTGGAGATGGTGAGACACATGCAGGAATCGAACAACAAGCTCTCTCTGAAAGATATCATCGAGCACCATCACAGACAGAGAATCAGTGCCCTAAAAATGGGGATGGATCGGAATGTCTGGTGAGAGTGAAGAAATGGGAAAGCAGGAGAATTGATCGGAATTTGAGCTTTGAAAATAAAGGGTTGTTCTTTAACATTATGTTTCCGTTCTCTCTCAAATCGACAAAGAAGAAAAAAATTGCTGGTGGGAAGCGACCGAGTTTCTCCGAAGCCGGAAGGGTTGAAGGCCGGCGGCGAGAGGGATTGGTGGAAGCCACGGCGGCAATAAGCACGATCGAGAGCCGCTTGAATTATTTCGCGTCTCTATTAGCTCGTATTCTGGGAGTACCACCACCGAAAAGAAACATCGCGAGGGAGAGCTACGCGGACTCGCCCTTTGCACCCAGCATTGCCAACGTCGAGATCTCAACAAGGTTCATCCTACCGAAATTCATTCCATACGACAGGACTACA
Source organism: Plectranthus barbatus (assembly GCA_026898455.1). Taxonomy (NCBI): domain Eukaryota; kingdom Viridiplantae; phylum Streptophyta; class Magnoliopsida; order Lamiales; family Lamiaceae; genus Plectranthus; species Plectranthus barbatus. The sequence continues at coordinate 405,908 of JAPKLW010000423.1, forward strand.
GATCCGGAGAACCATATCGCTATCTATAAGCAGAAGATGTTCGCTGTATCAATACCGACCGATGAATGGGAAACATGCATGTGCAAGAATTTCGGGTCCAGTCTGACCGGGCCCGCCCTGGAATGGTTCGTGAGCCTCCCGTGAAGATGTAGTTCCACCTTCGCCAAGCACCATCAGCTCTTCCGACGGCAGTATGCCAGCAGCCGTAAACTAGAAAAGCACCCCGATGAACTCTATGCCATCATCCAGAAGCTCAAGGATCCCCTGCGCTCCAACGTCGCACGCTTCAACAAGGAGCTAGTCAACATCCCAAACTGCCCCCAATCGACTGCAATAGGAGCTTTCAGGAATAGTCTAGACGTAGACTCCGACTTCTACAAGGAACTAACCTTGTATTCGTGCAAGACGCTGGACGACGCCCTCAACAAGGTCAAGGCTCGTATAAAGCTAAATCACAAATGAGTTTAAATTCAGCAAACTCATTAATTATATTCATGCATCAACCAATTCTTTGTAATTAATTAAATATATTCATGTATAATATCAATTCATTGTACTATATACAATTAACTATGAACTAGTACATTGATCAAGGCATGTATTAATTTATTGGAAATGTATACAAATTTAAAAAAAAAAAAACTATTATAGCCTATTAAATATATTCATGCAAGATGAATAAAGCATAAACTATGTAAATCTCAAAATAAAAATAAAATAATTCACAACACCCAACCATGTCATCTCATCTAAAATGAATAACAAAATCATTCATGAATGATCAAATGCGTAAAGCATTATGTGAGTATAAGAGAGACCATCCCATATGCACTCAAAAAGATTTTAAAAAGTGGGTTTATGAAAAATATCATTTGAAAGTTAGTCAAGGTACGATATCAAACACTCTCAACAGATCATCGGAGTACATTTCACCTAACTTTGAAAATGATATGGATCTAAAACGACACAAATCAACAAAATATCCGGATATGGAGAAGGTTCTTTATGAATGGTTTTTTCAGTACGAAGATAGAGTCAACATGACCGGAGAGCTTATTTTGTAGAAAGCAAAGGATATAATAAAGCTTTTGTATCCTCAACACCCTCCTGATATCAATTTTCTCAAGGTTGGCTTGAAAAAATCAAGGTAAGACATGGTATTAAATTATTTTGTCGTATTGAAGAAAGTGGTCGACTTGCAGGACATGGAAATGAAATTGGAGGCTATGAGGAAGAAAATAAACCAATTTTCCAAGAATGATATTTTTAATTTGAATGAAACAGGTTTGTTTTCCAGGTTACATGTTGATCACTCTCTTGCAACCAAGCAACTTGAAGGAAGAAAGCAAGATAAAGAGAGTCTTACAATTGTTATTTGTTGCAACGAGGATGATTCAGAAAAAATTCATTTATGAATTATTGGGAAATATGCAACGCGACGTTGCTTCAAAATCAACATGAGCAGCATCGATTGTCATTATCGTGCCAACAAGAGGGCATGAATGACTAGTGGACTTTTTCATGAATATGTTCGCTGGTTTAATAAAAATTAAATTGTAGAAGAGTGTTGTTGATGGTTGACAATTGTCCAGCCCATCCAAAAAATATTGGCAGGTTACAAAATGTTGAGTTATTTTTTTTGCCACCCATCATGACATAAAAGATTCAACCATGTGATGCAGGAATAATTAGAGCTTTCAAGATGCACAATCGTAAAAGATTCTACAAAAATCTATTGGAAGGTCATGAGTTGGGGCTACCTAATCATGAAAAGAATCATGTTTTAGATGTCATCAATTTTGCAGTTTCCACTTGGACAACCAATGTTTCTCAAGGGTCAATGACAAATTGCTTTTGGAACTGCAAAATCCATTCAACTGAAGAAATATCAAGCGACTCAAGTAAGACAAACTTTGAAGAAAGCCAACATGAGCTTGAGAATATGGTCAAGAATGTTGGCTATCACAATAAAATGGACATCAACGAATTGGTGGACTATCCGGGAGAAAATAAAGAATGTTCAATGGTTCAAAGTTTAAAGGAACTTGTTGCTGACATTATCGAAGATCCTACTAATGATGAAGTTGAAGTTAATGATTCAACCGTTGGAATCAGTCATGAGAAAGGTGGCTTTGAGCGCGACAACAACTCTTTACAATTTTTTCGACTGGAGTTTGCCCACATTTTTCTATCACATCCCATAGATCTTTTGATAAGAAGAAGGTCTTCATTTTGATACTCCTAAAGTCATAGTTTTCACCAACGAAGATGGGAAGTAGTTGACTTGCTCCAGAATTTGCCATTTCTTCTATGAACCGGCATTAGAACGACTTGACTCTTGATACCATTTATTGGGATTTTTATGTAGGGATATTAAAACAAGAACAACAAGAGAATGCTTTGTTTATAGAATACTTGTTGTAAACTTGAATTGATTGAAACACACCTATTTATAATAGTGTAGGAATAAAGTTTTGTGTACCTACTAAATACATGTATCTAAATTAAACTAAATACATAATATTAAATTATGAGTTCATGAATCTTAAGGAGATGCATAATATTTGACAATTCATGTATCTTAAAAATTTGTGAATCTTGGAAATACATTAACCTTTGTTGCGCCCCAAAATGGTTATATACCCATTTTGGGCTCATCTAAGGGATAAGAGCAACTCGGCGGAGCTATTCAAGGCCCAACGGCCTAGTCTAATTCAGATGGCCATGCCTGGTCAACGACGTCTCTTGAAAGTCCGTTAAGGACGGAGGCTACTTGCATTGCCTTTAATGACATTACCTCGATGAGTCTCATCTCGAACGGCTTCGTCTCGAACTGTCTCGCCTCGAGGAGACAAGGAAACCTAACCAAGACTATCAAAGAGATCCCTAAACGCCGAATCAAACCAGATTGATAAAGTGGTCGAACCATTCTCATCACCAGCCACTCGAAGGATTCTGACGTCACACGGATATGAGAAGAATCCTACATATTTTATTTCCTAATGGGGCGAAATTTGACTATATTTGTTCTAGATTTATATAGAAAAGAATATATATTTATTTTTGTATAATAAGATTTAGATATATCTTAATTATCATATCAAATCTTATTTCTTTGTAAATCTAAAATTTCTCTCTTATAAATATTTGTGTTGTCATTATAAAAGGAATCCATTTTTCTCCCTTGAAAAACATTGAGCAATAAAATCATATTTTCTCCATATTAAGTATTATTTCTTTATTATTTTCCGTTCTCTCAAATTTCACTCTACAACAACCTTCAACATTATTTGGGGTTGTTGCGATGGTGGTGAGCCCCGATATCTTTGGAGACAAGGTTGCATACTCCAAGGAGTGTAAGCGGCGCACCCACTTGTTCATTCAGTTTCACGTACTCGATAGTCCAAGTTACGACGTTGTCTTCCTCATTTGTGTCTACTTCAACGCTTATTATCATCATCTTGTATTGACCCATCAAGTCCCCTTCCTCCACTTTGAACGTCACCGACTCCTGGTGTTCGATTATATCCTTCGCCAACCTCGCTTGTAGTCATGAATTAAGCACACAAGGTTTAGTAATTTGAGTTCCATTACTGATCAACTACATATTCATATACATATATGATACAGATAGAGAGGAAATCGAGAGAGAGAGGTTTGTATACTAACCGAGGAAGTATTTCCAGTAGATGATGGATCCGATGGTGGCCCATCCCACTTGATGACAATCACAATTTTGGATCTCATCTGGACTCATGACAGATATGTGATGAGGTTCTTCTTTGAATAACTGGTGGAACACATCTCCATTAGATTTTATCACCGTTTCACAGATCAACTTCTCTCTAAGACTACCCATCTCTCCCTCTCCCTAAATCAATCTCAATGTAATCACAAAATGATTGATATTTATATAGATGGAAGAATGTGTACATGTGTTTTTCAATTATATATTGGGTCAGCGATGCCCACTTGTTAACTCAAGTTTCTAAAGATATAAAATGTGTGGATCGTATTAGATGCATGATAACAACTTGATTCTATTCAATGGACCTTTTTATAAATTATTTCTTAATCATTCTCTAAAAATATACTCCCTCCATACCGGATGAATTATCAACTTTGCTTTTGGCACAATAACCAAATTAGATGCCCATATCCGTTATGACAATCAACGTGCAATGCGACCGACGGATGGACCAAAGCTAGAATTAAGAACACTCGGAGACCATCGATATAGATTTTGCTTCAATCGACACATTGCTTGAAATTATTAAAAAAATCCTTTTTAGAACTTTTTACCTTCTATTCACTTACCAAATCATATCATAGTATATATAGGGTATTAGTAGAAATGTTCACCTACCCATCGTGAGCAAATATTTACGAGCTGGTGTGATAATATAATAATTGTGGTGAAGTCAATATTAATGATTATTACCACCAATATTATGATGTCACATCACTGTTTGATACATTAACATGTGCCCACAGCGGGTATGTGAGCATTTATGAATGTATTAGTGCTCTAGTTTGCATACTTTTAAGTTTTAATCACTTTTTTACTTTAAAGTTTTTAGTTTTCTCTAGTTTATCATGTGCCCACGGTGGGTAGGTGAGCATTTATGAATGTATTAGTGCTCTAGTTTGCATACTTTTAATCAATTTTTTACTTTAAAGTTTTTAATTTTCTCTAGTTTACGGTGGGTAGGTGAGCATTTATGAATGTATTAGTGCTCTAGTTTGCATACTTTTAATCACTTTTTTACTTTAAAGTTTTTAGTTTTCTCTAGTTTATTGTACTCTAAAGTTAATAGAAAAATTTTGAACTCTTGACAATTCTGGAACTGATTTCTTCTTCAGTACCCTTTGGTTTAATGCAATTTACATTGATGTGTTCTTACATAATCATGTATTTGGTTTGTTCAATTATGAGTAGTTAATTTATTAGCATATTTTAGGTTGATAATCACTATCTTGGGTGTATGTGTAGATTGATCGAGTTGAAATGACTAAATTATAGGAAAAAATATGTTGTTTAGAAAAGTTATAAAACCAATATAGAGACAGAAAGGATATAGGTTTTTTTTATTTTTAAAACAAAAATAAATTAATTTAAAATCACAAAACTAGAAGTCTCAAAAATTTTGAACTCGTGACCTTTTGATCACACGCAAGACACTTTCATCACTGTGCCATTAGTCGGGGACAAGGATATGGACTTTCAGTAATCAACTCTATACTTGCCTAATCAAGAAGTTATAGTGATAATCTAATGTTCCGTCTTCACAGCATTAAATTGGTTTTTTAATTGATCTTATTGTTACATGTTGTCCATGATAGGATTTAAGTCTCTAGAATCTGTTTTTTTTTTTTTTTCTATTTAAGTTTAAATCTTATTTTTTTTACTCTTTCTTGAATCTTGCCTAGGTAAATTAAAAACTCTGTTGTTAGAATTAATCAAACAATGTTTCGAAAAAATATATTTCAGCATAAAGATTTATTTCTTTTACATTAATCTTTGTAGCACCAATAATATATCTTTGTCATTATATTGCTAGTATTACACTACTAAAAAAGTTGTGTGGGACAAATTTCACAAGATCCATATAGACTATAAGAGAATTACATCTAAAAGAATACATTATTTATGAGGGAAATCAATCTGTGATTGAAGCTTGCAGAGATGGAACTGTTGTTCCTTCAAGTATTAATCCAAACAAAATGTATTAAGACATTTTTTGCTAGCCCTATCAAAGGCATTAGAGAAGTTGATTACACATTTTCTTCAGCCAAAGTGATGGTTAAGCTGGGTTATGTTCATATATGTGTGAGATGTATTTTGGTACACATAAGAGTAACCCAAGAACGTTTGTTTAGTGGTACATAGCAAAAAGTAATCTAAGAATGCTATGTTTTTGGTACACTGCAGAGTAATAATCCAAGAATCTGGAACGTCGAATTCAAGCCAGTTTTAGTCAGCTAAGTCAGAGAAGTTTCCTATCTCAACATTCTGTCATTTTCATAACAGAAAAATACAGAGAAAGACGGCTTAAACAATCGTAATAGGGAGCTAACAAGTGTGAAAAAATACTTCCCTTTCATATAACTTTATTGCAGTAACCCAGCCAAACAAATGTTTTCACTTGTTTACCAGGTCAGAAGGATTTTTTCCACTCTTCACAATTGCTGGTGACTTGGAAAAAGTATGCTTATCAGGAATAAAAAATTCGCCACTTTCGCCATTGCCGTATTCTTCTGGTAAAGAGTCTGACTTTGCTCCCGCTATCTGCACTGTTAGGCTCCCACCTATCACAAGAGGGAGTAGGAAGAGTTAGTACTCAGTATAATACTCCACACAAAGTTAAACGCCCTTGACATTTTCGTCTAACAGCAAGTCCAAAGGTAATTGTATTGTAATTGTACACTCCCAATACCAATAAATTTCTTGCATCCACTTCAAAAGAAGATTTAGGAGAAGAGATGCTATTAAACTTGAACAAGGAATATATAATACTGGCAAGGATTTGGTTTTGACGAGCAGCGAATGCAGTCAAACAAAAAAAATAAGCCATTATTATTATTCAACTTATGTAAGTTGAGAAATAGCCTCCATATGAGATGCATACTTTCAGATTTGACAATCAAAGATTAATAATATATCTGGGCAAATTAAGCAAAATTTCACTCATGCGTATCATGAAAAGGAATGAGTTCTACCAAGCACCAGAGCAGCTCCAATCCATCCACTGACACCCCATCTCTCACCAAGTAAGAACCAAGCAAATGCAGCACCCCAAACTGGTTCCAACCCATATATTATTGCAGTTTCTGTGGCCGAAACATTACGCATGGCAGACATCTACAGGTAATTATCAAACAAAATCAGATATCGAACTATCAAAATATTAATTCTGTGCAGTTGCATAGCCACGTTGAAATTAATCATAAATAAAGACCTATTCTTGAATTAAGGCCCTTAACAAGACTGGAGAACGTACCTCCACCCATAAGCACAGCCCTGTTGAAAAAATTCCAGTATACAGTGCAGGTATCCAAGGAAATGCTGACGTCCAATCGATAATATTTTGCCATGTCCAAGAAAATGGGTTCGCCGCATGGATATCTCCAGAAAACCCGCCTTCAATGAAGTACCAAACAGTTGATAGAACGGCAACAACACATACCTATAGAATTGAATAGTTGAACTGCATGACAACCAGGAGTAGTAAGAAAATGAAGGCAAAATGCATGAGTTGTCGACTCACCTCATATCCAAGGAGTGGTAAAAGATTTTCCTTTTTAGTGCTTCTTGAAATATGTTCAGTTCTTAGCATATGAATACCAAAAGACACCGCACTTAAAAAGTTCAGCAAATCTCCAATCTGTAGACAACTATAACAAATTAGGTGAGATCTTTTTGTGTATACTCATATGGGTTTCAGTGGCAGAAAAGAAGCAGAACAGTCAAAGGAAACAATTTGTATCTGAATAATATGTCCAGAACCAGAACTCACTGAAGAACAGTTGTCTTGACATTCTATAGGAAAACCAAGTAGACACTTACGCATGGAGGTGATCCACTGGATTCCAGCATTGCAACTCCAATGATAGAGGAAAGAGCTCCAAACCATGTACGTGCAGGTATAGCAGATCCTAGCATACCATCAATCAAGGGCACAACAATTACCTAAACATTACACAGCAGCACAAGTCAGGAGAAGCAAAATCATTCAGTACTAGTTGTACCAACTGATTGTTTGTTCAGTTACGTATAGAATTCTTAGATTCATACAAAACCATCATTGCTGTTCTTACAGTGAACATGCAAAGAAATGATGCTCGTCCAGCATCAGATGTAAGAAGTCCAAGGGCTTGAAGGATGTACCCTAAGCTGACCCAAAATCCCAACTCTAATCCAGCATTACGAGTATGAGAGTCATTTCTAGCCCGGAATACAAATGGTAAAAATGGAATGGCAGCTACAGCAAACCGCACAACAGTAAAAGCCTCAGGATCAATGATAGCTTCAACTTCCTTGACAACTGGAATGTTACTTGCTGTAAAACCATAGACATACTGTGTTAACTTTTAAATACCATAACCAACAATTTCCAGCAGATGCATCCCACTTTTATACCACTTGCAAATAGGGGTCTTCGTCAATTACATTCTTGTGATATAATCCTTCAACAGATACTTATAAGTTGGCATTAAACTTATGACGGCAATAGCAGTTTATAATACTCATTCAGAATGTTTTAAACTATAAAACTTTACATCTTTAACTCTAGAAACATTTTCCTGCATATGTGAAGCATGAAACACAACTCATTCATAGGGTTATAATGATATCTATAGGATCTAGTTCTCGTTGAGTTAAGAAAAGGTCACTAAGATTCAGCAGTAACGTTTTACTCTGTAACCTTCCCGAGAATTCCATTTTCTTTTCATGAAGACGACAACATAATCTTTCTTTCATATTCTACCACACTCTGTTCAATCCATACACAATTTCAAAACCCAATCACGAACACCAGCCGCCCTAGCTAAATCAACTAATAGAAGCATGCAATTCGTAGAACATTAAATTCAATACAATCTATAATCTATAATAAAGCATTAATTTGAGAACCTTACCATAAACAATGGTGATGGCATTCAGTAAAATGATGCTCCTTACTCTCTTCGATGAAGAGAGCATTCTACGCCATAATGCTCGCTTTCCAAACAAAGATTTGAAACTCAAACTTTTACCATTAAATCCGCCGATGTTCCATAGAGAATCGAGCGCTTTACCAGTTTCCGAGTCCGAATCACCGTCAACAACAATCAATTCAACTGGTTTTCCTCTCAATCTCTTTCTCCCATTACCTGAAGCATTTTTGACAGAACAGCAACATGAAGAAGACGAATAGAAATTGGAAGACCAAGGGATAATCCGACGCCGTTTCGCGTAACAGATTGGGATAACGGTGGAAGATCGGAGAGAAACAACAGCTGCGGAGCTGAATGGCGGTCGGCATGGCGACGGCGCAGCAGCCATTGGCGGTGGAGGTCTCCGCAGTATAGCGCAGATGAATGGAAGATTTAATCACCATGGCCTCTCCACATTGATGTACAGAGGGTAGATGGTAGCATTAAAATATTAAGAAAACCGAGGCACCTATCTTGACCACGTTTTTTTACACTTTACTCAGCGTGACCCTGATTTTGATATCCTCCCTTTTTCGAAAACCTTCACGTTTTGGGTTAGGCAGGCGAGTTTTATCAGTTATGCTAAAATATCATTAGTTAGTAATGAAATTGAGAAACTGATTAACCTATTAAATGTTCACGTGTTAATATATTAATGTGTAACAAAATTTTCTAATTAAATATAATTAGGGATATAATGAAGGATTTCTATGTTTTTTTTCTTTTTAAGGACTACTGATTAGAGTGGATTATGATTTTCCAATTTTAAATAGAAGAATGAGAAATATGATTGCTTGGCTTCGGAACCTTTCATTCCAGTTCTTATATATTGATATTTACAATTGAAATGTATTTTACATAATGCCTCTATTTTCAAGATTTCTGGAAAAAAGCTCCAAAACATTTATTAATGAGAAATATACATTTTCACTTTTTTAATTTCTAGTCCCGTGAGCTCACCTTCCTGGGGAGCAATTTATTGTTTATTATTTTGTTTTATAATATATTGTTTAAAACTTTATTTAGTTAAAGCAGAGCATTTTATCCTGTATGTACATACACACGCATCTCCACATGGTTCATCACGTGATGATCAGATAATTGAAATTATTTATATTTTCTCTATTAGAGAAACACTCTACTTTTTATTTATTTTTATGAAATGATAAAAGAAAGCAATCTCAACAATTTTTATATGGAACATTTTAGATGTGAAATATTACCGTTTGCAATGGTCTATTTATTTTTAAAGTAGTTTTTAAGTAAAACCTATATCAACATTATAAATGGTTGACGTATTTGACTATGTTAATGTGATATATCTAACATATTTTTTAGTGTTTATTATTGAACTATTAAATTACAAATTATTAGAAATTGAGTTTTAGTTTCACTCCTACTTTGATATTTTGACATGTCAAAACTTACTTTAGTACTAAGTTTTTAGAGTCTTTAAATGTAATTATTGTATAAAATTGGTCGAATTGTAATAAACTAGAAACTTAGATGCTGAAGACCGAGAGGAGCAATCAGAAACTGAGTTTCTGATGATAGAATTCAAGAAGACCAAAACTCGAGATGCTCAGAACCAAGTTCCTATACTTGAAGAGAAGAGCCAAAGAAACTTAAGGTTCTAAAATCAAGTGTTCGTACTTGAAACTTAGTAAAGTCAGAAAATTAGTTTCTGGAAACTAAGTAGTTTTCCTAAGTAAGGTGAAAACTGAAACTGACTTTGGAATATCAGTTTTCAGTATCAACAATCAAGAAGCACGTGAAGCACAAGTGTTTGAAGTCAGACTTAAATTCATTTAAATGCTAAGTCAAAAAGTCAGTACGAGGAAGTCTCATACTTGGATTCATCGGACTGAAACTTAGTCTGACAAGAAGTAGGTGGAAAGTACATTGCCAAAACCAGAAAGCAGGCGACAGAACAGATAAGAGCAGACCAAAAGTATGGGCAATGATTGGATGACATTCTTCTTGTCTCTAACGACTGAATTTTTGTGTCTAACGGGAAGAACTCAAATCATCAACAAATTTGCACTTGAAGATTATAGATAGGTCGACAACCCAGTAGAATCACAATGAAAAATCTTGTGAAAAGCTAAGCCGACACTTTGCTCAACTTTCTACTCAAACTCTCTGAAATTCTGTGAGTTCCTATCACCAGACTTGAGTTTTCATCTCAAGTTATTCTTTCCGTGCATCTGTCTAAGAGCACGAGGCCTAAGCTTAAAGCTGAAGCTATCTACTTGGTGAATATAACTTTCCAAAGTTATATTCATAGCAGTCAATATCCTACTCTGGGATATTGATTATCACAGGCCTAACCAACCGTATTGTCATCTGGGAAGAACGAGGAAACATCCAACCATCCAGGAAGAAGGTTGCGGGGTGCGTCCTCACTTCAACCTAAAGAAAAATCAACTTACAAGGAGTTTATAAGGGAGTGACGACAGCAGACCGAATGACGGAGGTTTCCGACGGGCTATCCATAGATCGTGAGAAAGTTTGTACACTGAAACTTAGTGGATTCCCGATTAAGTTCAGAAGACTGGACGTAAGACTTTGATTTCGAACCACTAAAAATATCATGTGTTTTTACTCGCTTTATTTAAGTTTTTGTACTTAAGTTCTCAAACTTACTTCGAAACCTTCAATACTTGGCTAAGTATTGAAGAGTATACTCTGAAACTTACTTAACATCTTCTGAGCTTAAAACATACTTTTTTAGAACCTGAAAACTGAGTCTAAGTCAGTTTTCAAATAGGAGTGCAAATTAAATTATTTTTGCTGCATATTTATATACTCTGATTTCGAGACCAACATAAATAATTGATTATAATCGATATTGATAATGAAAACATTGATACCATATTAGATTACACTCATCCTTAACCAATTTATGAGGGTACATTTGTAGTTCAAGTTATTCGAGCCGGTCAATCAGAAATATTTAACAAAATCCTCAAGCACAATATCGAGTTATTAAATTACAAATTACTAATTATAATCGATATTAGGTATGGGTAAAAAAAGGATTGACTCCAAATCGGTCAAATTAAAGTAATTTCATATGTTTTATGGATTTGGTGAACGAATAATTTGGTCGGCCAGTTTGAAATTTTCAAATTGTGTAATTTAATTTGACTAATGGTTTGTCGTATAAAATCGATTGTATCGGTCAGACCAAACTATTTTTATAATAATATTTAAATTATATATTATATCAATATATAATGCAACACGATTATCCTTTCTTACAATATTTATATAATACTTAAATATATGTTTTGTTCAACCTATTATAATTTATTACTCTTAATAATGTGTAACTTACGTCATATTGAAAGATAGCGCTGATGGAATGTAGTGCCCGAGTTTACCCCAACACTTGTTAAAGTTAGAGTTTAGGAAAATGTAATATATGATATGCAGAGATAAAAATGCATGGCAGATAAATTGTTCTGGTGTTTATTTCTTGATACGATCCTCGTCGGGAAGGTTTAGATCGCAGCCCAGGAACTCGAACGAATGGACTCAGACAAGACGCGGAAGCAACTAAGGTTGATAACAGGGGAAGATCCAACACCTTTGGATTCGAAAACATTCAAGTACCGTAGTCCAGATTGAAATCTCCTACGACCCAAGAAGCGAATTGATCCAACAGCGAAGGATATAGTCGAAGACACCACCAACTAGGGGTGTAAATGAACCAAACTATTCGTGAGCTACTCGGGTCTCGACTCGATAAAAACTCATTCGAGTTCGTTTATTAAAGCTCGTTTAATAAATGAACCAAACTTGAGCATCATAGTATTCGACTCGTGAGCTCGTGAGCAGGCTCGTTAGCTAAATTAGTAAGAAATATAAAATAATTACTTTTATAAAAATAATATTTTCATGATTTAAGAATAACAATAATGATAAATCTATCTAATAATGAAAAATATTTAGAATATGAGCATGACTATGATATTTTTTTTGGAATAACTAACCTTTTCTTCAAAATAATAATGAAAATTTTATATACATTCTAAATTTAGAAAGTTCGTTTAGGCTCGATAAAAGCTCGATAACGTTCGTGAACGTCAAAGTATTCGATTAAAAAGCTCAAAACTCGACTCGAAACTAAACGAGTCAAACTTGAGCACAACACTACTCGACTCGACTCAGTTCGATTACACCCCTACCACCAACGGATATGACTGTCCGATTGATTAGTCAATAATAAATTTCAAGGTACTCCACAGAAATTCAAGAGCTTTCAGATAATTGGAGAATAAAACTCACGAATATTATTAAACTGAAAACTAAATTATTTGTTCCATAACAAGGCCTATATATAGGCAAACTCAAATCCTAATAAGGAAATCAAATCCTAATCTAATAAGGAAATCAAATTCTAATAAACTAAGGAAATAAAATATATTTAAAAGATATAATCCAAAATTACTTAAATAACTAATTATCAAATCTTATCAAGATAAATCAAATCTTCAATCATATTTTCAATAAATATTCTTGAAATATTTTGATAAATCTTGTCAATTAGATCTCCATCATTTCTAAATCTCAGATTGTCTTACGCTGAAAGTGATTTCACTAGTATAAAAACAAGTTTTTACAAAGAAAATCAAAATAATAAAAGACTAGAATTTCTTCTAAATTCACTCCTTAGAATAAACTCGATTATAGTGCTTACTAACCAAACTGCACGACACTTAATAGTACTTCTTCAATCTTTGGACTTACTCTCTGGAAATCACCTTTGTACTAGATTAATGGTCTTCAAATGGTAAGGAATAGTAAGGGTGGAAGGTAAGAGACTCGAGACTTTTTATTTAGCTTGGAAATCAATCGCACAAAGTCTTCAAGTGTCAGTCTTCCCTTTTATTCTTTTCTTCTCTTGGAGCACACGAACACACACCCCCCGTCTTCAATTCCTCAGTCGTGTGTTGTGTTCACATTCCACGTCCACTCACTTAATGAATAGATCAAATAAGTCACTCACAGACTCACGTAAGTAGTGGTTAGCTCGTGGAGGTGGTCCCCAGAAATATAGGAACAAATATATACGCGAGATAGGAATAAAAAAAATATCCCTAAAAACTGGGGATCATTTATAACCGACTCCTAAGTGCCACATTAACAAAATCTATGTTAAACTTGGAAAAGTTTAACATTAGAAATGTCTATCATTATCAAGTGCCAATGCTTCGCTCTGTTTCTTAAAAGTCGTTTTATTTTTCTTGATTAAATATTATGTAGTTCTTTTGATAATGATATTGATAAAATAACAAACTTAAACGTTATCAATTGCTCTTGCATTTGTCGAATTCATTTGTAATCATAACCATGTAAGATTTGATGTATTTTGCAGCTGAAGTCTGAGAAGATCAAATCGATATGTGCAACTTGTATAAATATTGATGTGACATGCATGGAGTTTATAATTTTATGTATAAATAATATTTTAGAAACTGTTGTGTTTGAGAATTACGAGAAATGATAATTTTGCATGTTCAATAAATGTATAAATTATTTATTTTCACAAAATAAATTTTTTAAGAAATAAGAATGAGTGATGTTTCGATTATGATAGTTAAATAGGTATTTCATGCCGCTTTGCAGTTTAGTAAGATTTGGAAAATTAATTTGGTTAATTTAATTTGTAAAATTCTCAAACCATATATATAATTTAGCTTACACCTCAAATTGATCAAACCCAATCATACCTAATATTATGTCATCTATCATCATCATCATCACTGCAGTAGCTTTATTATCATATTAGATTCTACTCATTCTCACACAAAGAAAGGGATATTCTTACCAAATAATTTATATCACTTTAAACTAGTTAATGTGAAATATTTATAATTTGGCAAAAACTTGCGTTAGGCAGGCCTAAACGGTTTAGGCGAGTTTTATCCTACCCAAATGGATTCACCCATCCCAAATAGGGTATATTATATGGGTTTGGGCTTGGGTTAATGGATAAAACCCGCCTAAAGCTTGGATTAATGGATAAAACCCGCCTAAATCGTTTAGGCCTGCCTAACCCAAGACCTTCCCTTATAATTTAATGGAGAAATGGAAATGGCGAATCAAGGCAAAGACGCGGCAGCGGAGGCTGATTTCAAATGGAGAAAGCAATTATGCAAAACCAACCACCACGCACATCACATACGCATCATGCACGTGTGATGTGTTAATGTAAAATCCATGGACTGGACCACATTAATATATTATATGGAGTAATATTTAATATATGAAAATATTTTTAAATACCCATTTTTATAAAACACATCACAAAAATACTCACTTCTTATGACACATCATACAAATACCCAAAAGTACAATTTTCTGTCAAAATCAGACATTCAGGTGTCCTTTTTTAATGGGGTCTGTTCCAGGTCTGAATCGGGTCGGTTCCGGACCCAATTTAGACCTGAAACAAATTTATATTTAAAATTCATTTTTGTTTTAAAAAAGGACACATGAATGTCTGATTTTGGCAGAAAATTGTACTTTTTGATATATGTTATAAAAAGTTGGTATTTTTTAAATGTGTATTAGTGTAAATAGGTATTTTGTATTTTCACTCAATATATATAGCCTTCTCTCTCTTCTCTTCTTTCCTCAGTATACTCTTCATTCTCTATAAAAACTAATTAATTAAATCCATTCAATTTGAAAACCTATAAACCCTTGAAATTGAACATAAAAATCAATAAATTAATTAGAAATGACGTATACTAAAACATTAAATAAAAGATGGTGAAGTGTAAGTCAAGATTGTTTTAATAGCACACCAAATGCTCTTAAATCACGCGTAAAACCCTACTATTGCATTTGCCTACAAATTAAGGCAAACTTTCATTAATTTGCTAGCAAATTTCTTGCACGATTTAATGAAGAGGTGCTGTTGCAAACTAATTAAGTATACATGTCTCGGACAACGTAGGTTAGGTAGGTAACATTAATTTAATTACAAGAAATTGCTCGAAACAAGGGGTTTGGTTAGAAGCTTCCGATATCAAAACAAGTTATGTCGTTTTTGTAGCTTAATTATTTCTAAAATCCCACCTCAAAAACATGAACATTGTTCACCAAAAAGGTAAGCATCGAAACTACACAATGAGAATTTTATATTCTTTGTTGTGCTCTTTTATCTCTTTTTCACTAAGTCATTACTCCATTAATTAAAATCTTATACTATCATATGAATTCATCAATTGAACCTAATATTGCACAAACACAAATAGTTGCACCAATGATATCATATCAACAAAGTGTGATTAGATATATAAATGAAAATATGATTTTGACATATGTTAGGACTCTCAATTTATATATGTAACAATTTGGTTCGATTTATCAATCTATCTTACACAAAATTAAGTAGGTGTTTATGTATATAGACGTTGGCTTGCTACTTATTTTGAACCTAACATAATTTGCAATTAATTGATGCTTCTTGTAGTAGTACTGTTTCTAAATAGATACATTATCTTATATATATATATGGATTACATTAATTTAAATTTCATTCAATCAGATGTTTTTATTGTATTTCGAACTGATAACTTATTAGACATAAATAAAACATTTTAACTACTAGTGCTTTGGAGTTCGGGACAGATAAATATGTTTTTTAATAGTAATACATTAATTAAACATACATATTTTATGTCCCATATATATGATTCACTATTTAAATTTGGTATTGTTTTATATGAGTTTACAAAGATACTCTTGAATTATATTGTAAATGACACACAATTAATATGATCCAATATTGATAGTTAGTGCTAAATAAGGGTAATTCAGAAAGTTTGTTCAAATATTTAATACATTCATAAATGATTTTTGACATTCGTACAAGATGAAACTGGAGCAAATAATCGGGATTGAGGGAGTAAGATAAATGCATGTTGGCCTTGTGAGAAAAACGGAAACATTTAAATAAATAATTAAACATACAAAGACTTGTAGAAATAATCAATACCTCTATTATTAAATATTTTTACTCTAAATGAATGTAGCAAATTAAATGAAATGGTTCCCTAGACATTTTTCAAATCGAGGAGGCCGTGGATTATTATTTTTCTCTTTCATTCAATGATGAGACAAATTCATTGACTCTGAGGTGATATGATACTTTCAAACTCAGTAGGATCAAAGGCAGACTTAACGAACTAATAACTAAAATGAGAAATTATTTGTTATCCAAACATAATCAGTGGATAATAATTACATGCATGGAATTAGCAGAGTGAGTTTGTGTGTGCAGATAAATTTGCCTAAAGATCTTGTCGGAAAAGATTGTTGCTAGCTGTAGACCCCTTAGATGAAGCAGGCATATATCATATACTCCCTCCGTCCCGTCTGAATTATCCCGGTGACTTTGGGCACAATAACCAAGGAGTGTGAGTGTAAAGTAAGTTGAGTGAAATTAATATTTTATTGTTGAGTGTGAAAAAGTTGCCTTTTTAAGTAATGAGACAATTGAGGTGAGACGGACGAAAAAAGAAAGTGGACAATTGAGGTGGGACGGAGGGAGTATGAATTAATAATAAAAGTATTTTCGACGATGCTTATATAGATCGAACTACCATATAATATATATATATATATATATATATATATATATATATATATATATATGCACAATCAAACCATATCACAAGAGAAAATTAAATATTGTGTCGATGCCATAATTTGGAGCTAGCTAATATATTTGAAGCCGATTTACATGAATGAATGGACCTGGTCGGTTGTTTCACTCGGAAAATACTAAAAGAAGGTTGAGTAGATGAACAACACTAACTGCAGCAATTAATACACCAACATAAATGTTTAACAGATGGTACAGAGAGAGAGAGAGAGAAACTCTGCAAAGGGCTTTAACATCCTTCAGCCTAGGCTTATAGCCTTGTTTCTTCCTCTCTTTCTTCTTTGTTTTTTCTTCTTCTCATCAGAGGTCATTTAAAACTATCGCTGGAAAGCTAAAAAGAGCCTTGCTACAATTAATTCTAATTCAGAAGAAAAAAAGAAAAAAAAAAGAAGAAGGCATGGCAGAAAACAGCTTTTTAAATTTCTCTAGCCGAAATCTAAGACTAACCATTTAGAATCCAGAGCAGCAATCAGCAAAGCTTGGTGTGTTTTTTGTTGACTTAGTTGTGAAGAGGATTTGGCCCTGTGTGTATTAATCTCTTGTCTTCCTCGTACACCTTGTCTGATGATGCCCGTGCATGGTGGTGGTGGTGGTGGTGGTGCAACGACGACCCATGATTATGAAACCGCACTTTTCTTGCCGGAGACCACCGCGAGCCGCTCTTCTCGGCCGTCGATAACAAGCAAACTTGTGAGAACACCAATAGGAATCCTAGAGAAAATACTACAACTCTTGGGGTGCAAGTGCAACTCCTCCTTTCAGTTGAAACTGACATTCTAGCTATTAGCTGCTGCAGACTTTGTGTAGCAGAACTACTACAGTAATGGATGCTGAAATACAAGCTTGTGAGACATCATGGGATATTCCATCTAATAAACCCTAGTCATAAAGAGTGAGAGAGAGAGAGAGAGAGAGAGAGAGAGAGAGGTGCAACAGGTAAGCTCTCCTTATCTTATGGGTATAGGCACATGATCTTGACCCTTGATTCCTGGAACCTTCTTATGCATATCTTACTTTCTCCAACTCTGCATCTTGGAATTCTGGACTATTGTTTTTTATATATAAATATATTATATATAAACAAAGAATGGTTTGAATATGCAAACCTAATACAGTGATTATAGTTTTTGGGAATGTGGTTATTGTCTATACATGTAGAAATGTGGAGTGTAGTTTTGTGCTTGAAGAAAAGAAAGCTGGGAGAGTGGGACTGACCAGTATTAATAGCCGCTGTCTGCGGACCATATGCACATATATTATAATATATATAACTCTAATTTTTATGAAAATGGTGTGCTTTGTGAAATGTGATTTTCATGGCCTCCCCCCAATGACTTCATTAGATTAATATATATAATAATATAATATGTACACTGCTGTCCACATCTGTATAAGAGTTGACTTAAAGTTTGATTTCTTCCCATAATTCAATGAGTTTCAGATCTCTGTCTGAAACTTAATTAGCTTCTCTCACTCACCATTACAACCACTCTTGTCACCAAGCTAGCTACTATGTTGTGTTATAAGTAATCTAAATTTTGTTTGCTTGAAAAAGCAGAATAATTAATGTATATAAAAAATAGTGGTGTTGTTGAGCAACAGCTGCCTTCACACAAATTATGTCCCACTTTTTTTGAGAACAACAATGTTTGAGAATAATAATGTTTTCTACAAATTGGAATGGCAATTATGCACGCACACATATACATAATATGTGGGGGCAATACTACAACTACAAGCAATAACCTTTTTGGTTTAATTCTGCAGTCAAAGACATCTGCTTTCCAATTTATTTATTCAAGGTTTCCATCATATTCTTAAACCAGTTAATCATATATGAATAGTAATTTATTTACATGATAATATTGGTGAAAATTATGATCGTGAAATTTAATAAAATCCCATAGAAAAAGTTAAATTTCATTGGTGGATTTGAGATTTGGGTAATAATGAGATAGTTAATTGAAAGAAAATAGATGGCAGTCATACACTTTGACTTTGACTATTTTATTTGTTTATAATAGCGGCGTATATTGACTCTTAACTCATGCAACTTGATTTTGCATTATTTTTTATTTTTTTTTACATTTTCAAATATGACAATATTCGATATTGGAGTAGATATTATCATAAGAAGAATATAATTTGATTTGATGTGATTTATTAAATACTTCTTTAGTTTGAAATTTCAGGGATTTGAACATTAGCACACAAACACTGAATGCGTATAATGAAACACTAATTTTGGGCCACATGGCATCAGGTTAATTATTTTGAAAATTAAGATAGAGACCGTTGAGTGAGGGGTAGGGCTGTAATTACATTTCGGAAAGCGAACCCTTCCGGCATATGTTTTTTTTGTCCAATCCAAAAGGTAAAAGGCTGGATTATTTTATAGTAAAAAATTATAAATGATTTTTTAAATTTAATTAAAAAATATTTTTTTAGATGAATAAAAATGAACTGTAATTTTCAGAAATAGAATTAGCTTTTTCATTAACTACAAAAAAACGATTTATTTATTTTTGATTTGTAAATGAACCAAATTGCTAATAAGTTATTTGGATTTTGATTTGAAAAT
This sequence comes from Plectranthus barbatus, assembly GCA_026898455.1. Lineage (NCBI taxonomy): Eukaryota > Viridiplantae > Streptophyta > Magnoliopsida > Lamiales > Lamiaceae > Plectranthus > Plectranthus barbatus. The sequence goes on from JAPKLW010000423.1 coordinate 425,869, forward strand.
TGTTCGTTCGAACTTATTTATTAAACAAATCAAACTTGAGCTTCATATTTTTTTGCTTGTGAACGAACTCGTAAGCTAAAATTATTATAAAATATAAATTAATTAATTTTGTAAAATAATAATTTAAGAGTACTATGGTGATAAATCTTTTTAGTAATGACAAAATTGAATTTTTTTTTATGAGGATTGACAAAATTGAACTTGATTGTGAATATGATATTAATATTAGAATAAATAATTTTTTCTTTTAAAATAATAATAATATTTTAAATTTGAAAAGTTGGTTTAGGTTCTATTAAGTTCGTGAATTTCAAAATATTCAATAAAAAAGTTCGAAGCTTGACTCGATAACGAAACAAACTTGACACAACACCACTCAGCTCAACTCGGTTCGACTATATCCTAAATTATTCTATATTTGTATAATTTTTAAAAGTTCGAACATTTATTTAAAATATTTTAATTAAAACTTAAAAAAAATTGTGCATAATTTATGATATAGTTGAATTTTTACCCAATCCAAAATCACAATTTTCAATTAAATTTTTAGCACAAGGACCGCCAAAATCTCTTGGTGAAAGGTTTCCAATCCATAATCAAATAAAAAAATGCTCCATGTAGGGTGAAGGCGGCGACAGTGAGCATCCGAGGTGATCGATCTATGATCTATATCCACTGAAATTCCCAGATTAGATTTCTTAAATGCTCCATGTAATGGCAGAAAACATTTCTTCTGCTGGGTTGGTCGGCATTTCATAATTTGTGACTTTTTGAGAGTGGCCGAGACGATGAAAGAAAGAGAGAGGGAGAGGCGCAGAAGCAGAGGTTTGAGATCTAGAGAGAGAAAGGTTAATGTGTAAGTTGATGATTGCTTACCGATAAAAGACACTATAAAGGGTTAAATCTTACTTAAATTTTCTCTGTTTTTTTGTTTATTTCTTCGAACTATAATTTTTTTTTTTTAATTATACGTTATATGTTGCCTTCTCCTTATCTTAAAAAAATTATATATAAAAATTTAAGCTTTTTGAATAGTTGGACAAATTTTGTGAAATTGGTATAGTAATAGAACCAACAGAATATGCCACAATCCCCACATTTTTTCAGGAAGATTCCATCTTTTAAATTCGCATCTTTTTCTCGATTTATTGGCCCAAACACTCTCTAAGACGGCGTCGGCATGGGGTTTTTCTCCCAATTAGCGCATTGCCACTCTATTCCCTTTCTCCAGGTATTTTTTGCTTTCACTCTTTCTCTCGCGAATATGATCAATGAAACTACCTTTTCTTATTTTTTTAATGTTATGGTCTTCAATTTGTTAAATTCTGGGACTTGTATCTGTGAACCGTTGTGGGTTTGTTGCGCTGTCGCATTTGAGGGGATATCGGTATGATTTTTTTATGCGTGATATTGGTCGTGTTTTTTTTTTTTTTTTAAATCATTTTACTGTGTGTGTATAATTATTATATATAATGGAATCATTAAGCTTCTGTTTTGGTTTCAAAAACCCGTTAATTGTTTGAGTAAGCATCAATAGAGGATGACATTGTTTGGCGGTTTTTACTTTTCATGTATCAATTTTTTTTCTGCTAAGCTCCTTGAGATGTCGACTCCATCTCCAGAATGAAAAGGATCTCTCTATATATGTTGTGATTTACGTCTGAAACAGTCTATCATTAGAAAACAATTCTGAAAGATGACATTTTTATGAGTTTTGTTCTCTTCTGGAGTGCTTGATGTGATGCCCAAGTCGAATTTTATGTTTCTTGATCTGAAATGTCACAAATTTCCAGTGTTAATGGAATGGGAAGTAATGTTGTAGACTTTCACTTAGTAAGATGTTTTATATAAATTGTCTATAAAAATAAGTAGACTTTGTTTTTGGAAACTTGATGGTTGAAAAAGCATTGAATGTGTTTGTCATTGATGTGATTCAAAAGTGATGGTTAGTTTACTATGTAATGTTGAGCTCATTTAATATATATATAATCAGTACATCTATTTTAGGTTGGAAACCTCTAACTAGGGGTTGAAGGGGTAGGCGCTAGACAATTTCTTTTTTAGTATATTTATTTATATAGATGAAACATATTAGCATGTCTCAAGCTATTTGCAATACTTTGTACATTAATGTGTGAGGTCTGTTTAATCCAAACTGATCCATGCTTATATGGAATGTATTGTCCAAGTAAACTGGAGCATCAGCAATGCTCTTTCTTCTTTGCTGGTCATGAATAAGTAGTATCCTTATTGAATATTGAGAAGCTCTGATTTCCCTTTAAAAATCCTCAGTGACTCAACAATTGCTGCTCCAATCCTATTTGGCAATCAGTTCAATTCAAGAAAATGACTCCGGAGAGTGCATTGAAGCCTAATAAAGCCTTAACTGGAGTACATGGACTTCAATTGGTTTCTCACTCCCCAATTTCATTCCAAGAGATAAAACAACATGACGATTTTATTGAGTCTACTAGTGCAGTCTCCAGTACTGGCGCCATTGCCAAAAAGCGGCGTATAGTGCAGTAAGTGAAGAGATTTTCAGGTGCCTAACATTTGATTCTGGTTAACTTTTTCACCAATTCATACAAATTGTCTTGGAAGGTTAGATGGTGAGAGATTTATCATGAAATTAGTCTTTCTAATACTGATTTTTTTTCATCTTATTAATCAGGAAGGCTTGGCATCAAAGACCTGCTTATTTGAGGCCCATTCGGTGTACACATACTGGTATTGCTGAAAATACAGACAGTATCTGTTCTGTCTGCTTTTTTTAATTATTACCTTTATTTATTTTTTTGGATGATCCTACGATAATGAACTGGATGCTCATCTCAGGAGATAAAAACTTTGCTGAAACAGTTGTTAATGTGCTTACTTCTCTTCCTTTCATTGCCATTGGACTCCAGGCCCCAAGGTAGCAATAACTACATATTTTTCTCAGTTTCTCAAACTTGCATCACAATTTTAAGTTTGGATTTTGTTATTGCTCATATTTTGCCATGGCTCGTGTGCAGGAAAAATGTTAATTGTAGAATCTATGCAAATTCATTGATAGGGGTAGGAGTTGCATCAAGTTTCTACCACGCTTCGAGGGGGAGAATAAGGAAGTATCTCAGATGGGCTGACTACACTATGATTGCAACAGCTACCGTGGTGAGTCACATAACTTTGAGTGCAAAACATGGATGTGTGTTTGAAATTAATCGTCCAAAGGCATGTATTGCAACTAGAAAATGTGATCCACTCTTCACTCGAATCAGTTGACATTGCATTGGATGCTCATCTTCTTAAAAATGCAATTTCTTGTATCTGTCATTTTAATGAGACGGGCTACAAATATGTAAAATCTATGTTCAGTGCCCATTTTTCGTATTTGTGGGTTCACACTGTCTTTTTACAGTGCATGTCGAGAGCACTAAGGAACGAGAACCCGAAGTTGCTGATGACAGCATCAGCTTTGTTTCTGCCTATACAACCCCTGATGGTTTCAGCAGTTCACACTGGAATGATGGAGGTATTTTTTTGCTTTAACAACGAATTGAGATGGAAAATAAAGAGTGCTCATTGCTTTATGGTTTCACATTGCATTCAACAGATTAACAACCTTGGAAATGCACACCATCTGAATCTATATTAACATATATATATATATATATATATATATATATATATATATATATAGATATTAATTATTAGAACTTGCATCTCTTGCCCAAATTCACTCACAAATTATGCAGTACGGATATGTGCATCACTGCATTACTCAGAGTGCTGCTCTAGTTTACTTTCCGTAGTACGTACTAGTTGAATCAACATGAGTTAATCTATAAAATAGATTTGTAACCAACTTCGCCCTCTATGCTTCCTCCATCCTTGCATGTTGATCAGAATCTTTATAGATCAGGCAATTAGGCCGACCCAACAGCATGCTTCCATTTTCTTTATGCATACTCTAGTTTAGGTGGTCTGAAGTCTGCATGATCATGATCATCATCAGGTTGCATTTGCTAAAAGAGCATTTGAAGATCCAGAGCTGAGGATGGCTCATAATGTGCATAAGATGTCGTCGTTGTTAGGTGGCGCCCTTTTCATCGCGGACGACTTACTGCCTCAAACTCCATTTCTGCATGCTGCTTGGCACCTTGCTGCTGCTGTTGGAGTCAGCACTTGCAACAAGCTCTTGGAGTAATTAATCCGTCGAAAATACCTGCATTTGGCTTTCTTTTATATAATGTACAAATCTCATTTTTCCGCTATCTTAATTTAGTCACAAAAACTTTGTAAAAAAAAAAAAAGAAGAATAAAATTAGTGACAAAAACAGTCATTAGTTTTAATTCCATAACTATTTTAGTTTCCGAATTTAATAGCTCTAATAAATCTTTTTTAATAGTTTACGGTGCTTTATTTGATGATATGATGAAACCAAAATGAAATGCTGCAACCTGTTCGTTTATATTTAATTCAGTTTAATTATTAATTTTAGGATTCATTCATTTATTTGTTGGTTAATGATTAGGGTCAAGAGTATTGTAATAAATACTCTATCTGGATTACATATTTACATGGTCGAGTTTGATCATGTAAAAATATTAAATATTCAAATAAATTTTTATCATTATTTTTTTTTAAATATTAATTGATCTCTCTTTTTCATTGTATTATTTTTAATAGTTTATTTTCCAAGAGTATTCAATGATGTAATTGTAAATTACTACTTAAGAATAATATCAAATAAGAATTAGTTTTAGTAATAACTATTAACAATTTTGGTCGTTGAAACACCATATTTTGCAATTTTATCATGCTGAACAATTAATATCCATCTATTTTTTTTCCCTGAGTTAAGGGAGGAGACAATTTAATTTTTTTAATCCATATATTATATCTCAAAAAGTAAAAATAATACTCCCTCCGTTCCAATTATATAGTCCGGGTTACTATTTTAGGGTGTTTCAATTATATAGTCCAGTTTCTATATTTGGTATTGTTTTTATATGGTCATTTACCATTACATCCCTGAATAATCTTGGAAAATGAGTATATTAAATGTAATATTATGAAAATGAAAGGTTAATTAATGTTTTAAATAAGGGTAATGTTGGAAGTTTGTTTAAATATTAAATAATTTTTGACAAACGTGCAAGATCAAACTGGACTATATAATCGGAACAGAGGGAGTATTAGTTTTGATAAAATAACTGGAAAATTTAGTAATGCAAGAATTGAATTATATTCTTATTATGCGCCAAGAATTTAAAAAGAAAAAAGAAAAAATCAGGAAAAATAATAAGTAACATGCATGGGTAATGGTGAATGTACGTAGGTAGGTTGGATGGGATAAATGGTAACGAATAAATTTCATATTTAAATCTTGGACTGCTCAACTTCAATACATAGCGGCTACTAAATTTAATTATTTTGGAATATAATCATAATGTGACAACGACTAAGATAATATATTATTTTGGAAATTATGATTCCATAATAAATGGGCATCAAACAAACTCTATTCTCAGCCGTAAATTTAGGTCGATCGCCTGCAATAATACAAGATCTGATACTGTGCTATATGCATATAATATAATTATTTCTTACATTATATGTTAACTGTAACTAAATAATGAAATGGAACCCAGACACGTAGATGAGTGGGCAGAAGCAGTAATTTCCTAGAAAGAATTGATTCAATTTCAATCCATGTACCATGAATATCCGAATCCCCAGTAAAAATATTAAATAGTAGACCAAAACAGTAAATAATAAAGTCCAACAACTTAATTCATGCATGTGTCCACACAATTACTCTTCTAACTTCGATGTCTTCGAAATCTGGAACATCTACGTTTATATGTATAAACGGTCTTAAATCTTCTAAATACATGAAATAAAATAAATCCATTATTTAATTTTAATTCATCAATGGTTAAAAGTATAATTTAGTCTGTGTACATTTTATCTTAAATAGACCTGATTCTTAGATTCATAAAAACTTATTTGAGATTATTTTATATTTATGATTATTTTTTATATTTAAAATTTTAAATAAATCATATAATCTCAATAGCAAATTTGTATATGATATTATATATAAATATATTATTTTGTATCAAATAAATTATTCAATATGTTTTTTTATTTAAATAATAGATATATTTAATCAATTATATAATATATGATTATTTAAATAGACCCCATATTCAATTTTGTAGGTTTATTTTGAAGCTCAGACCAACGCCTACTTAACGTAGAGCCTTTATAAATATTTTAAGTCTCGCCTATTTATAAATAAGCCCAGCCGGCTTGGCCTATTTTGTAGTAGGCTAGGCCGAAAGCCACTATCGAGCAGCCAATCTATTTCCATCCCTAGCCGGGAATAATGAAGAAACATGTTAGCTATTTTAAGTGCAACCACGATTTAACATATAGTAAATAATAGCTTAATGAAGAGAAAATAGGTACGAAATGTACCAACATATTTTGAAATTTTACATTTTCGATTTTGTCTTTTTTTTTTAAAGATATTATTCATTTTTTAATGAGGCAATTTTTTTTGTCACGAGATTAATTATTTTATTTTATCTTTCTTGTCTCTCTACTAAAAATTATATTCTTTTAGAATTAATTATTTATTTTTGTCATTGTTTGCCTCTTTTATGTTTCATTAATTATCTAGAACACAACAAATTTAAGTTTTAGCATTTAAGTTGTTGAATTTATTTGAGGTTTCCTTGAGTTTGGTTGTTGGGATTCTTAATGCATGTTTGTTATATTTATTATAAAATCAATTTTATTTATTGTTTGACTTTATACAGTTTATTAATTTGATCTTTAAATTAATTTATGAGATTTTAATATAAGCATGTATTGAATATTGTGATATATTTTCATATTTTTAATGCAATGGGAATGTGATACGTAAACACTTAGAAAAAAAATTATGAATTCATAGATATGTACTCGTGTAAATTAGAACTAGAAATACACCCGTGCATTACACGAACATATTTTATATGTAGAATTTTAATAATATAATAATGATTCATTAGGTTGGTGGGTGTTGGAAATTTTGAAATACACCGTTCGGTTGAAAAAAATGAAAATGTATGAATGAGAATGATACTCAAATATTATGAAATTTCAAACCCTCCCCTCCAAAATGGTGGATTTCATTCACATTTATTATTCGCAAATCTCAATAACAAATTATTTATTTCTTATTTTTTATCTTATCTTATGTTATTTTATAATTATTTTTTATTTATTCTATTATTATTTTAAATATTCACTATTTTTAATAATGATCATATTAAACAAAACTATTATAATATTATTATTCTTATTTTAAAATATTATATTATTATAATATTAAATATATTTATAATTATATATTATTGTTATAAAATATTAAATAAAGACTTATTTTATGATTGAAAATATTAATATATTAGAATAAATAAATTTTATGCAAATACAAAAATTGTAAAAGAAAAAATACATTTAGGCTTTTATTAGAGTTTTTTAATGTGCACGGTCTTCTAGAATTTTGGAGGGAATTGACCGGAACTCCTTTAGTATATTATATAGATGACATTTTTACTGAGCAATTGAAGCTAGCCACGATTATCAAGTTTTGTATCCATCACTGATTCTTGATACTATTTTCAATTTAATGTTTGCCGTATTATATATTCCATATTATTTTGGCTCTTAATAATAACTACAAAGAGAAATAATAAAATTTTATTACATTAATTGGTTACGATCTTCAAATTTTAATTTTCAATGAATACACAATGTCGGGATCAACACAATTCAATTAGTATGATGTTATCGTTTCGGGCTAATCAAGTTCTCATGGCTTTGTTTATTAGTATTTCCCAAAAGATTTTGTACCAATAAATTTATAAGGATTTTTATATACAAAGAAATTCTTTATTTCTCTCATTGATGTGGGACATAGCCACATAGGTTTGCCAATACCCAATAATCCTCTCCTCAAACTTATGACCTTTCCTAGAGCACCACATATCCACGGCCTCCCACGCTACTCTTTTTGCATGTATATATCCATTGAACGTATCCCACAAGCTCACATCAAAATTCACTACAACTTTGGGCCCCCAAACCCAAGTCCACCACAAACTCAATCCCTCTGAGACTCGCCCGAACCTTGGCAGCCTAGGTTTTTAGTTCCCCACTGCGCGGTTGTGGATTTCTCTTCTTATAGACGGCACCATTTATTGAGGACCGACACAACTCCATTAATATAATATTGTCTGCTTTGGGTTTATTAATCTTTCACAATTTTATTTGTGGTCATTTTCCTAAAGGCCTCGTATCAATGGAAATTCTTCTTTCACTCCCTGAATCCACCACAAACTCAGACCCTTAGAGACCCGAACGAACTTTGGTGGTCGAGGGTTTTAATTCCCCACTAGGCAGTTGTGGATTTCTCTTGCCATTAATGACACCACTTGTTTGGGGACTGACACAACTCCATTAATATGATATTTCACCTTGAGGTAAATCCATCTTTCATGATTTTGTTTGTGGGCATTTCACAAAAGGTCACATACCAATTCATGAGCCTAATGAAGTTTTATATACAAGAAAATTCTTCCTTTTCTCATGAATTTGAGACATGGTTTGTCAATACTCAACAACTACTTATTGTGATTTGTGAGATGTGACATGAGTTTGTCCATACTCAACACTCTAGTTATATATTGTCATTACATGCACTGCAAATGGTATTCAAATATATTTAATTATTTAAAATTGAATTTATTTTTCACATTATCATGATTTTTTAAAAATAAGTAATTTGAACTCATAATTTCTTGGACTCTTATTACAATTAAGGCATTTCACCACTACTAAGTGACAATTAATTAAGTTTTTATTTAGTAGGTGAAGATATAAATCAAAATAATGATTTTATTGCTTTTACGAGTAATTAACATGAATAATTTATTATCATATAATGCGCCAAGAAATTGCATTTGCTCTCGATGAGATTGGATTGTATATTTTTTTGGAAGAATGTAGTTTGTATTTTATAATTAAATATATAAGTTGAATTATACATTTATAAAAAAAATAGTGCATTAATATTATGTGATTTGTTTATATCTTATTTTTGTACTATTTTCCTTCATAACATGTACTACCTCGTCCGAAAGATTGTAAAATTGCCTTTATTATGGCACGTGAATTATAGTTAATTAGTATTGCACCCAGGCGATGCGTGGGAATTTTAATTATTTACATTATAATACTTAATTTAATATATAACTTTGATTAATTTATAAATTTTATTTGATAAGCCTAAATATTAGTTTTAAATTTGAACAATATTTATACACTATATTATTTTTTTAATTGGATATATTATTTAAACGGGTGCAGGTGTTTCGACGCGATTAAAAAATATGATTAATTAATCATAGATAAATCAATTAACCACGTACACTTCTAGATCCAGACTTATATATTATTTTCTTGATTTGATAGGTTTAACTTTATAATTTTAATGTTAAAGAATTTTCATTACTTTTTATTCAGTGGAAAACTGTCAACATGTTATTATTGAAAAAATTTAAGTTTTCAATCAATTATTTCTCTTTTTCTCCGTCTTCGTAATTGATGAATTATAACGATAATTTGTTAAATCATTAGATTTTACTACATGCATTGTTGCATGTTTTATGCATATTAAATTTGGATCTTAAACAATTTGATATGTAATTTGATTTATTACTCTCATAACGTCAAAAATTTATACACTCAATCTCCCTCGTTAGCTATTTAATAACTTCAATCAAATCAAGATATCACACTATGCTATTGACTATTGTGCTCCATTAATAATAATGTTGATATCCAAATGGTTGTCTCAACGATATTGGTCTTTATATGGTATTGTTTGGTCATCAATAGTACATACCTCATATTAATTCGTATCAGCATCATATTATTTTGTGTTTGTGAGTTCAAATCTTTTAGACAAAATAACTTCATCATTTGTGATTCTTAGTACAAATCAATGTTTCATCCTGACTATTATTACATAAATATTATGTTTCTTGCTATTATATTTTTGACATAATTCATTTTTTATTCTCTCCACTTTATTTTATGCAACCGTAAATCTATTTCTATGATGCACCTTATTATCCCTTTATTGATTGTAAATTTTTTGAATAATATGTTCAATATTAAAATAAATATTCTCAAAATCACACATGTTTTAAATTTCTTAAATTTCAATGCAATAAAAAGAAGCATATCTATTCCCGTGAATGGTATATCAAAATAATAAGTTTTCAAACATACATACTTTAAATTATTGTTTTAAAGTCGGAGTAGGGACCAACAACCTAACTTGAGAATCAACAACAAACTATTTTGCACCTATTTGCTGTAAGTAAAACGTGTTATATTGTTTCAATACCTTCACCACACATCAAGTAAATTAGATTCACTTTATAACCTCTACAAATAAAATTTTCTTTAGTATATCATGCTTGAACACTTGCTCTCCAAACATATCTCTTTCCTTGAAACAACATATTATAATATTATTTATTCATTCTAATAGTTTTTAAATTTTATTTTATAGTCTTACATCCTTACATTTCACATTTTAATTTATTTTATAGTCTTACATCCTTACATTTCTCATTTTTGTTTCATTTGAAAATATAACTTGACTTTTTAAAATAATTTATTATTTTATTTTACCTTAAAACTATAACAATATTCCTTTTTTTTTCATATTTCATTTTGCTATACAATTTTAATCTTATTACATTAAAAATTGGATTTTATATATTTTTTTACCATATTTTCAAATTTAATTTCAAATACTATAACATTACAATCAACTACTAAAAATTATTAAAATCAATTATTAATTAAAGAATTTAAAAATTAATTAGTCTAACTATTAATATACATGTATTAATGATGTGAATAGATTAATAAATATAACTGTAAATTTATAATTTTACCCCCGGTTTTGTTTTAATATATATATATATATAGATTTTACAAAGTGTCCCCAAATTAATAACCAGAAAATGTGATTGGGAATAAATTAAGTTGAATGAATCCTCCATTAAATGTAAATTTATAAGTATCGAACAGCTTTGAGTAATTATATCATTATTAATTAACTAAAAACCAATGTTATAACAAACGACATCCTTTAGCAGAATTGACCGTCTTTTCAATTTCTAGCGTACAATAATTAAGGATAATTTCCACCCTGAACCACCTTCATTGCATACAATTATATATATATATATACATTAATTATTTATTATGTGATAATTTGTGCAAAATGATTGATGATGAATACTGTATACTCTATAGTACTTGATTTACTTGATTGAGAATAATGCACATACACTTGCATGTATATATATAGTGTTAGTAGTCGGAAACATGAGTGTAGCAATAAAGTTGGGAGACGAAAACTAAAAATAATGTTTGCATGCACGAATATAGAAGACATGAAATTTATGTGAGTGACCATAATTATTTCATCAATAATTCTCCAAGACGACGTAACACAGCATATATATACAAGCTAGTCAAATTAAAACGAAACGCCATTAATGAATATATAGAGCTGTGCTGAGCCGCAGAGAGAGACAAAGAACTAATTGTGGCAGGTAGGGCAAGTATGCGAAACGAAAGAGCATTAATAATCAACGAATTAAATTAACAGCGATTCATTAGTCTCTCTCTTTATCTCAGATGAGAGAGAGAGAGAGAGAGAGAGAGAGAGAGAGAGAGAGGCAATATGGAATGTGAAAAGGTCGAAGCAAGAAATTGAAGTCGAATATCGCAATGACACACTTGTCATAATCTCATCATTGTCACGTCGCTTTTCTGTATCTACCTCCCAGAATTTCACGCCTTTCTTTCATTTCTATTCTATGGAGTGAGCATTCATTTTATTTTTTGGGACACAAATAAAAATGCATGCGTGTATGTATATAGTCAACCTACTGCAAACCCTCAAAAACAAAACCCCCATCTCTCTCTCTCTCTCATGGTTTCTGCAATCTATCCCTCCCTTTGTTTCCTCGTCAAGTCTCTTTCTCTGAAACTCAGCAACCCTATTGTCTACATATTTTCTTGAGTTTTGAGAATTCCACTTTTTCAATTGCTATACGGTTATACCTATTCTTCAAAAGCATCATACTTTCTTCCACACTCCTCAACATAATTAACGTTCTCAATCACCATGTGGATGATGATGATGGATAGCAACAATGATCGCGGCCGAGATCAGTTGCAGCCGCCGCCCGATCTCGTCATCGGCCGGAAGCTCCGGCCGCTCATGCCGAGGCCAATCAGCAGCTGCAGCACCGCAGCCAACCACCCTTATTCAACTCCTTCATGCTGTTGCACTCGAAACCCTAAAACCCTTTCATGGAGCCATCCCCTCGGTAGAAATTAAATTAACTCGCTTTTACATTTGAGTAATCTAATATTCCCCCCCCCCCCCCCCTTTTTTTATTATTACTAATTAATGCATGGGTGTAGGTGCGGCGGCGCCGCTGGTGAGCACGAGATGGAACCCTACGCCGGAGCAATTGCAGGCGCTTGAGGAAATGTACAGACGTGGAATCCGGACTCCGTCGGCGGAGCAAATCCAGCAAATCGCGGCGAAGCTGGGGAGGTTTGGGAAGATTGAAGGGAAGAATGTGTTTTACTGGTTTCAAAACCACAAAGCTAGAGAGAGACAGAAGAAAAGGCGTCAGCTTGAGCTTCTTGCTACCAAAAAGATGCACCATGCTCACGCTCACGCTCACACCAAACCAACAGGTACTCTACATAACCTATTATGGAGTAACTATCAACATCGATCAATGCATAACATCGTAAACATTAGGTGAGATTTTAGAATTAATTGAAGCCAATAATCTGCATTAATAATGTGAATTTGTCAATGCCACAGCTACTGAGTAGTGTTTCATTTCTGTGATATAATATAGATGCCTGCATGAAATACTAATATTAATATTCTGCTAGCTAGCCAAAAATGTAAGTCTAGTAAAAACTCTAATTATTTTCTTGATTAGAAATAAATATTTAATAAAAGAAAATTTGATTTGATATTGCAGGGCAGAGCAGGAAATATTTCGAAAATGAGAAGGTCCCTATTCCCTCAAACTGCAGCACACCTACAGAGGTACACAACGCATTAACAGTTGTACTTTTTTCTTGATATATATTAAGGCTGGCTGGGTGCACGAGATTCAAGAAACTGAGAGGATGAGACATAAAGCAGAGGCAAAATTATGGGCTAATAATATGTATGTGGGTCAAGAAATTGAATTTGGAGGGGGATAAAGCATTGTGCATAGTGGAAAAAAGAATGAAGCTAAAAAGCTGGCATTCTATGCTTTCTGTTGCCTCGAAAAGTTTAGAATTCCCTCGATCATGCTGCAAAATCCACTCAGCTTTTCATTAAATGCACATTTTTCATCTCAGGATTCTGCATCAATGCATGGGGCAGTGATTGCTGGAAAAGATGGGTGGCCTCACAAGGAATTGCAGCAGAGGCTGGTGCTAGAGAATGAATCCTCAACCTGCTGGCAATTGGACTTATCTTCTTGCTCCAACAACAACAACTCTGCTACGGGACAAGAAAACACCAACCCCTATGCCTCCCTCCCTCATGAAGAAAATCAAACTCTTCAGCTCTTCCCCACTGGGAGCATTGCCTCTTCTTCTGCTGCTGCTGCTGCTCATAGTTTGAGCATACCAAATAGGATCACTCCTTGTGAATTTATCGAGTTCCTTCCAATAAAAAGCTGAAAAGGGCCCTCAGTTTTTATCTTTTTTTCTTCATGTTTAAGTAGTATTTGTAGTCTTTTCAAAAAAGTAGTATTTGTAGTGGTTTCTAGCTGAAGTCCAAGATGTACCCTCCAAGCTTCATTCAGTCGTAGTTTGTGTTTGTATCTATATATAATGTCATGTGTGTGATCCGCAAATCCAAATGCTTCAAGATCCAATTTTTTAAGAACAAAAAACAAGATTTGTCAGTAAAAGATAAACGAGGGAGGCACACAGATATAGACAGAAAATGGGGAAGAAGCCATGTCTCAAGGCATCACACCAACCTCATTGACATGTCCATTTCTTGCACTGCTTTTGTTTCTATTCACCAAATCTCAAATCTCTATCTTTCCTTTTCATGCTCCAACATGTTTTTTTTAACATGAATTGATAGATTCAATGAAATTGGAACACCGCAATCATCAGGCATAGTAACAGAAAGGACTAAAATGAGAAGTTATTTGAGTAGCAGCTTTATTAGCTTAAGCAGTGCAAATGTGTAGAAATATTGATGAGTTTAGTTTAGCAATTCAACACTATAACACTAATTGAGAAGCAAACGTCATCAACCATACAGGGGCTCAGGGTCCACCTTTCTTCTTATCCTGGAAGAAAGAAGAAAAAACAGAGTTGGAACGACGCCCTGAGTAATCTTAAGCCAGAATAAAGATCGCGTTCAAAAGGTCTGTTGAGGGGATTCCTGAAGTCTAAGAGGGATTGAAATTCCTTTTTCTAAGCAAAATAATAATATATATAATATCAGTACATGAATGCCAGGGTTCTCACCAGTTGTCCTCGACCCATTTACAGCCATCGGTATCCACTACGTGGAGGCTGTATGCATGTCGGGATGTTGAAGACTTGTTCTCGAAACTGTAAACCAGGCACAAGAAATGAAAGACAAACAATATGAATGATATGATAGTGGCAGGAGTTGAAAAATGATATTTGGATTTCAAAGGTAGGAATGGACCTCTGATGAATAAGATCCCCATGAATGACTACCAAGGAGCCAGCTTTCACTTCAATAGGAACAAATTCTTTCTGGTCATAGGTTGGAGATGGTTTATCAAAGTGAACACCTGTTTCATCCCTAATGAATCTTCTAACAAGGCCATCTAAGACGAAGAAAGGAGGAAAGCATTCATCATTTCACGATATCGTAATGGAGAATCAAAGTGAAAACCAGTTAAAAGGATGTACTTTTATGAGAACCAGGTAAGGCCCAGAGGCAGCCATTGGTAATTGTAGCATCTTCTAAGGCTAGCCACAATCCAGTGCAAGTTGGTGGATCCGTATATAGAAATGAATTATCCTGATGCGGCACTACTTCACCACCGATTCCAGGTTGCTGGGAGCATGCAGTTCATGTAAATAGGCCTTATAAGTACATATTTGAAAATGCACACAAAATAGCAATGTCATCATCTACATGCAGGTTAACAAATATGAAATTCTAGGGAATTCTGACTCGTTCACACAAATTATCCAAAGCATAAGAAAGCCCAACGGCGAACATCTCAACACTGGAAGTTTAGTCCCTTAAGATGATCATGATCAGCAACTATAGAGGACAGATAGATCTAGAGAACTAGCAGATTCATAGAATAACGCATCACAAATTTAATCATTTCTTCCGTCAGCGTGGCATTAAACCTATTAACTCTTCAAAAGCATATAGTTCTTTAGAATCTAGACTCTTAATAGTTCAAACACTAGCTAAACAGATTAGCAAGCTACTAGAACCCATTAAAAACCACTATGGGTTTCTCCTTTTATTGGGATTATCTGCAAAACAAATACACAAGCTTGATTTATCAATCAGCCAAAATCAAATTTGAAGAAATAAACAGCAAAAAAATAAAATAAAATAACACAAACCTTGAAAATGTACATGGACTGAATGACTACTGGCCTTTTGTAACCTAGAGAGCATAATAAACTCAATGCTTTTTCCGAACTTGAGAAGCTTTTGAAAGTAGGGTCAATTTCATGTAATGCTGCACACAGAAATTACTAAGTTTTATGAGAATCCTAAATCATCCAAGAGATAAAACCAAAAACTAAAACTGTAAAATATGTATAGAACTTATAATTTACTACAAGGATATAGTTAAACAAAACTTTAAGGTGGGAATCTAGCTTACCATGTCCAACTTTATTTATTGATAATTGCTTTGGTTGCTTCAAATTTCCATCACCATCAAAAGCTTTTTCTGTCAAACAACCAGAAATAAGACATTGTTTAAAGCACAAAACCACTAGAACTCAATGGATCAACAGGTAGCACAACAACAAAGCACGTTAGCATCAAACCAAACAATTAAGTACAGAAAACTGGTACACAAGAAATGGTCTGAGCATCTTAAAGGATATTCTATGAAACAAATTATGAATCTTAACTAGTTGCTACTGCAAAATACAAAAACCATAAATCAAAGGAGCAGCCATACCTTCAAAGAAAAAGGAAATCTTCTCAGCACTTTCGAAGAAGTAATCGTCAGTAGTTTGCCGCTGGACATAGTAAACCAAAATTCATCAAGGAAACGGATTAAATCCATTGGCAGAAAGCGATTAGAAAAAAGATTGAATCTTTACTTGGTTCTTGGTGGAGAATATAGAAGCTTTGGTGGAAAAATCAAATTCATCGAGCAATTGCTCCATTCTTGACCTAAGGGAACTTATTTCATCTGGGCTGCTAAAAGACTCCAAAACCAAATAACCTTCAGTGTTGAAGAACTCGAGTTGGTTTGGATTTAGGTTTCCGACAATTCCCATCACTGAAATTTGAAATATTTTCTTCGGCCGAGAGTTGAAAACTTGAGTTATCGATGCGTGTATGTTTTCCAAGAGATTGCGTCGGTATGAATAAAATGTAAATCTTGAACAAGATGAAGCCGCCCCTCCTTCCGCGATTCTCTGTTTGACCTCGATCTTCTATCGAATGTCAAAAAAATTTAAGATTGCGATGAACGTATGACCTGGACAGACACATGTCACCACAAAATATTAAATTTTGAGTTAATTAAAATAAAGTTTTTTCTGAATTTTCTTAATCATCCAAGGATTTCACCAAAAGTTGAACGAAACTATTATATTTTAAATTTTTAAAAAATGATTGACTTTCAATTTTGCATTTGTTTTGAGAAAAAAGGACATATCAATTTATTTATACTCCCTCCGTCCCGGGTCTCTTGAGACGTTTGACCCGGCACGGAGGTTAAGAAAAAGGAATTAGAGAAGTTAGTGGGGTTAGATTAGTTAGTTAATGATTAGGAGAGATAGTGGAGTATTAGGGGGCGTTTGGTATAAGTGTCGGAATCACTATGGGTATGGGTATGGTTATGGGTTTGAAAGTAAAGGGAATGGGTATGGGTTTAAGTATTCCAATAAAGATGTTTGGTATATAAGATGGGTTTGGTATCATTTTTAATTCTTTAAATTCATATATTAAGAAAAATATTAAATAATACACAAATATAATAATAATTAATTTGATAATAAAAATAAAATAATTTTATACATTTATTTATAATTATATTAATGTTAAATGACTATTTTAAAATAATTAATATAATTTTATTAATATTATAATAATATTATTATTAATAATATAATATTAAAAAATATTATATATATTTATTTATTTTCCTAATATTACTAAATATAATAGTAATATGTAATTAATAGTATTATATTTATTTTTTAATATTAGTAAATAATATAATAATATAAAATTATGATAATATATTATATTATAATGAAGATTA
The DNA here is from genome assembly GCA_026898455.1 of Plectranthus barbatus. NCBI lineage: Eukaryota > Viridiplantae > Streptophyta > Magnoliopsida > Lamiales > Lamiaceae > Plectranthus > Plectranthus barbatus. Next base: position 443,497 of record JAPKLW010000423.1, read on the forward strand.
TATACTAATATATTTATATATTAATTACAATTTCATATAATATCATAATTACTATATAATGATATCATAATTATATAATTATATTAATATTAGTAATATATAATTTTAAATTACATATATTAATAATTATTATATTATAGTTGCTAATATTAAAAAAATATAATAATAATATATAATTATAATAAATATAATATTTGATTTTACTAATATTACTAAATATAATAATAATATATAATTAAATAATATTTATTTATTTATTAATATTACTAAATAATATAATAATATATAATTATGATAATATTTTATATTATAATTAAGATTATATAATAATATATTTATATAACATTATAATTAATAATATTTTATAATAATATTATTACTATAATATTTTTTAATTACTAATATAATATTATTATCTTAATACTAATATTATAGGAAATTATAATAATTAAAAACAAACAAACAAATTTAGGCATAAAAATGGGAATGGAATGAAACCCTCCAAATTATGGGGGAATGGGGGATTCCCAAGTTTTTGGGAATCAAATCATTCCCACGGGAATGATACCCGATAACCAAACGGTGGGTTTCGGAATCATTCCATTCCCTGATTCCGAAACCCACCAACCAAACACCCCCTTAGAGATAGTGGGGTAGGAGTAGAGTATGTTTAGTGAATTATTAATTAATAAAAACTTTCCAAAATAGGAAACGTTGCAAGTGTTCTGGGACGGACTAAAAAGGAAAACGTTGCGACTGTCCTGGGACGGAGGGAGTATTTATAGTAGTTATTATGGTTGTCAAAATATCAAATAGAGTATGTTGAGGTTCGATTTATGATGAAATATGGAATCATCGGAACTTGTAAAATAATAAGAAGAAAATAGCTAAAAAATAATAAAATAATTCAATTTTATTATGAAGAATAAAGTGTGAATCGTGAGTTTTAAAAAATACAAGTGTAATAGGGGAAAATCGTGTTCAGAATAATCTGTCGGCTTCTCTTTTATAGTTCAAGAAGAGTCGCTACAATCCTAGAAATATAGGGGGCAGTTTCGGTTTTCTCAGAGATCGTGACTAGAGGTTGGCGGTTGCATCCTTTCCGGTGATTGTTCAGCTAGAGTTCCTCAATGATCTTTCGATTCGTGCACAGCTTGATCCTTGTCCACTTGGCCTCTCCCATATAGGTTGCATTGGGAACTCAAGGGTGGTTCCTACTTCGGAGGCAGTTTGGCTAGGATTTCTAACAGTCCTCCGAGCTAGACACGGGCTGATGTATCCACGTAATCCTCTAGGTAGGTCGTGGGTTATAGCTCTGTGGTCTATCGATCGTGGTAGGTCGTGTAGACCGTTGGTGGATGGTTCGCAGGAGGTCATGTGGATCCTCGGTTCAGGCTTGTTCCTTGTTGTGGGCTTTTGAATTTGGACCATTGTCTTTCTTATCGGGCATGGGCCTCGTTTACTTAGCCCAACAGAACCTAATACCTATGTAATAATTAATCAGTAACCTAAATCTTTATACTTATAATTATTGTATATTTATTAAAAAATAAGAATCAAAATTATATAAATTTCAATTATTTTTTAAATAATAAAATAAAATAAATTGGCCACCTAGACCGTACCTAGATCAGTACCACCTAGGCCACTTAGGCGCACATGCGCCAGGGGCTGCCTAGGTGGCCATATATAAGAATATTTACGTAATGATTTAAATAAATGTTAAGTAGAAGTATAAAGGTAAATTACGTTGAGAATTAAACTTATAATGACAGATAAATCTAAATTTCATGTAATTTAAGTTGTTTGAGTGTTCTTAGTCACTACAAATAAAGAAATTTGATTTTTGTTTCTTAATTTCATATTTTTTTCATACCAAACTAAATGATTTTTCACTTATATGTTAAATCACATATCTTTCCTATAAAGATTTGAGGGGAACAAATATGTTGCATATATGAAGGAACAAAAGGAAATTGCATCGAGCATTAAATTCATATGAGCAATTTTTACTAGCAAACTGAATTGCATAATTCGATTGCCAAGGATTAATTATTGGATATCAAAACGTAATTGCTATGCCTATGATCAAAACCTAGCATACTCCTATTGAATGCATAAGAAAGATGCGGAATACCTGGATGAATTTAAACTATGAACAGTTGCGCAAGGATTTGATCTTTAATCCTTCTTGTGCAATAAGATTCAATCCTGAAAAGATCAAAATTAAATCTCTCATTTATATCTAATAAAATCGAAAATAAGAGGAAAAGAGAGAAAGAAGATCCTCAAGATCTGATCAGTATCCCTTGCTCCGATCTGAATATCTGGTGGGTATTCCCTCCGGATTCCGTTACTATCGAGAAGCATAATTCTCTTCCCTAATCTCAAATCCAGTCGACAGCTTCCAAGTCTCTGGTTTGTTGTTTATCAACTTATGATCTTATGGTGCATTGAGATCTGAGAACTATGAGGTATTTATAGGAAATTTTGATCCCTACTGGGCTTTAGCTTGTCATGGGTCAAACCGCGTACCAGTATGCAAATAGCAAAGGTCTATCAATTAATTAATTTTCATATTTAACCCATAATATTATTAATTAATTAATATTGATTCATGGCACCAGAGAATCAATATTATCATACCTCTTTGCTACCACATTATAAGGAACGGGTTGCATGAGCTCGGTATATCCCCATATTTAAGGTTACATACATTCATTAATTAATTTAGGCTCTGATAAGCATACAAATTAATTAACATCGTTTATTCATAAGTAATACCACTCAATACTTTTCACTTATGTTTGAACTTAATCAGTCTGCGGGACTTCCGCATAGTGAACATTTTTTTTAGCTTCTCAAAGAATGTTACCATCCTATACTGGATGTGGTTACCTAATCAAAGAGCTAGAAGTCATACACAAACTGCTACCACCCAAGATACAGATATATAAGTACATGTAAGACTCTCCACCATAATATCTCAAAGTGATACACGAACTTGTGTATACCTCTTGAACATTCACTAAGGCTTTAGATTTCATCAAGCCATCGAGATCAAGATTCTTTTAATGTCAGATAAAAGAATTGATCCCAGTTAGGTCCTATCAATACATACCAAACGCACCAACACATCTAGTGACCAAAATAAGCTACTAATTATTGACTGTGCTACATCCTAAACCGACAGTCTATTCTAGCAATGTCTCACATGTGATAACCTTTGTAGAGAATAATAACTCTTATTTCACTCAATGAAAAATAATGTGTATACAAGTATATATAGAGGAAAGACTAATC
>JAPKLW010000423.1:446809-505685 GCA_026898455.1 Plectranthus barbatus
ACAAGATATTTAATATATACAAAGATATATTCTAATATATCTTAACAACCTTTATATCTCGCTAGGTCGGGCGATCCATATGATCTTCTATGATCTACAACACACCGTATTATCTTCCTATCGACGAGATGAGAGGATAGAGTCGCTTATGATACATATTTGTTAATTCAGATAGGAGATGATAATACAACAATAATGATTCCCAGTATATTAACCATAAACTATATATACAATATACCAATCATAATGCTTTTAGTATATAAGTCCATAGTGATTGGTAATTTTGAATTTTATGCAATTTAAATTTCATAACTACTTTTAAAATAAATAAATTTTATTTTTTCATAATTTAGTACAATTAAAATAGTTCTTCATAACAATTAAAATGAGTTTTCACTTACATTCCATATCATATATTTTTACTAAAATGAAACGAGGGAGATAAAACTGTCGCATGTTTCATAATTTTGGTTAAAAAATTATTTAAGACAATTTTGGTTAAAAATTGGTTATTTGAATCAAGAATGTTTTAATTTTTTGGGATCAATTCATGAACTTTTTTACTTTTCGACACTTGCAATTTTAAATTTTAAGAAAACTGACCTATACTCGTAAATGTCAATGATAATATATAGAAATATTAATATAATATTTTTTCTAAAATCATATATTTTAATTTATTTACTATATTGCAATTTTAATTAAATAATGAGCGATTGAAAATAATCCACTACATTCATTTTAAATAAACTTGTGAATCTTATATTGTAATATTCGGTAGATTTCGTATTAATCTAAATAAGATATTTCATAACAAAATAAAATATTAAAATAATTGAATATTTATTCCATATATTAGATTTGTTAAAATAATTACTGATGACGTGGACAATTTTATAACTGTCCCTCTTGTTATAATAACCCACTTATTTATTTTAATATATTATATAAATATAGATTTATTTCTTAAGTTAGTCCATCGAGCAATTGAATTTGCAATTTACTTTTTATATTTGAAACTGTATAATCATTTTGGTTTTCATTTCTCTCACTTTTACGATTATAAACAATGAAAATGCAGTAAATATTATTCTCACTTATAAAAGAATCCAAAACACATCACATTTTAAATATTAAAAATGACCTTGTAGGAGAAAAGGCTGTATTTCTTAAAAAATACCTCTGCGACTGCATTGCCTCACATCATCACATGATGTTTTTCATTTTCCCTAGCTACTACTATGAACAGAAAGCAAGAAATATAGAGGCATCATCAATGAAGCCATTCATCGAATTTTGAATTATATATATAAATATATATTTTTGCAAACTATTTCTACAGTATTGTAACACTGAAACACAAAATAATGTACAGTTGAGAAACCAAAAAGGTTCCTCTTCGACCCAATCCACAATTTACATACAATGGCTTGAGCATAAAAACAAATTCACAACATATACATATATATCTGCATTTACCCTGTGCACTACCCCCCCCCCCCCCCAACCCTGACAAAGAATCATACAGTAAAACTATATCCCTATTCAAAAACCCCTTCCCAATGAGGAGGAGAATCTAAAGAATCGAACCAAGATTATGGGTTAGTGGTCAGAAATAATATGAGAAGGATTAACTCTCTGGTTCTGTAGCTGGAGAAGGTGATCTTGCATCTTCAGTCTTGTTTGTTTTGCACATGCAATCTGGACAAGGAAATGAATATATAGAGTCACTGGGTCTCTTCAACTGCATGCCTTTCGAGACACTATTTGTTCGCATAGCAACCATCTGCCGCTTGAAGTTTTTCCACCTGGTCGAATAAGCAGACAAGCGTGTGAAATTGACGAACAAAGCAATAGAAGACAAAACATATGTGAAAGTTGACAATTCAACCACAAAAAATTATTGACACTAGACTACCCGATGTTTGGATTGTCAAATAGTATTGCCAACTTCCGCTTATCAGGCCTAATTGTTTTGGAATGTCCACTATACAAGTATCTTCTGTGTCCAAACAGTAACTGTGGGAAGTTACCACCTTGAGTTGGTACAAATATTTCACTGTGGAGGCAGACAGTGTAGTCTATAGCCGCCATTCTGGAAGAATACTTCTGGAAATAAGTAATTCAGGGTTAAAAACATATAGTGCTCGAGATCACAAAAACATTCATCGATGAATAGAGATAAATGCTGAATATGACCTGAAATGGAGCTAGTTCCTCAGCAGATGCCAGTGTTTCTTTAGTTTGTAATAATGGAAACATTTCCAGAAGAGGATCCATATACCTCTCATTGCCATATATCTTTCCAGATGCTATGTAGATTGAAGTGTTTTTGCCAAAGCCCATACCCCTCAGCATCAAACCTACCTAATTCATTAACATTACTAGGAATTAAAATGAGCTATAAAACATTTTCTTCAATTGAGCTATAGATACAGTGCATAGAACCACCATGTGAATGAGTATCAACCCAAGGATGAAGATCATTTATGGAAAACATTAACTCTAGCAAATTAAAATAGACATAAAACACAAATAATATTGTCAAAATGTAGTACCATTTGGCAGATAACCATTAACAAGAATGCAATGCATAAGTCAATTCTGATTGACCATATATGTAATTCTGAAATCATTTTAGAGCAAAATGTCATGCAATGCAACTTCAACATTCAAACATTGATCTAGTAGATGTCAGAACCCATTCAAGAGAACACGAAGCTTAATGCAAATGGCTCTTTTTCTGTTCCTATATTTTATTTTCTGCCTGAAAAAATTGTTATTCCCTTTCTTTACACCAAACTCTTTCTTTCAACTCGCAAGATAACCATCAATAAAGTTCACGCCTATAATATCTCAGTATGTGACAAACATATTAATGCACACACATATATACGACCATAACCATATTCAGAGTTCCACTTTTGATTTAAAAAAAAAGTTTATGAGCAACAAACTCACATGAGACACGGGGACGGGGAGGGGATGAAACTGAAGGAGATAAAATTATGCACAATACCTCTAAAGGCGTTAAGGGACAACTTCCATTTCGTCTGATTGCTTCAGGAACTATAACTCGACCTGCTCTAGTAAATTTTCCTCTCCAACCTCTTTCTCTTGCAGCATCCATGTCAGTTTTTTCTTGCTCTCCGCCATCATATATGCAACAAGAGAAAGCAACCATATCCTGCAGAAGAGTATATTCAATATTTCATTTTGAAAGAGTTTGAATACACTGAAATCCACCCAGACCGACCTCTTCAAATCGAAGATGCACTGATATATATTTGCCATTATTATTTTCACTGCGCTGTTTCATTCTTTTTACCAAAATCTCACCAAGTGTAGACATAGGGTTTGAAAAACTCAGAGCTTGATAATTAGTCAAGCATCGAAGTCGTTGTACAGCTGGAGGAGCATCAGATGATAGACGATTTGCAAATGGTGAAAACCTTATAATCCTGATTTAAAAAGTGCAAAAGGGTTTGGTAGATATCCAGGAAGTGAAAGATTAAATCACAAATGCTCAGTGACGGAAAATGAAAAAGTTATGCAGAAACTGAATGCGAGAAAACAATATACAAGCAGTGAATCAGTCTATAAGCAACAAATGGGAGACACATTTCAAAATATGTGAAGATAACATAGTTTCCAAAATAGAACTCACAAGTTGAAGTTTATTATGTTGTGTGCAGCAGTGACAGAAATAAACATATATATCTATTAACACTATATACTACAGTTAAATAATCTTTATGCCATTCAATCCTTTCTGCATTATTATTATATCATGAGCAGCATGCAACAACAATGATCTAACAATTAATAATGAACCGTGCAAGCCCAGAAATGATGACAATGAGAGTGAGATGAAGTATGAAACGAAAATGAGACACCAATATGACTCACTTCTCTTCAAGCAGCTTCGGAAGAACTGAATCCCTGTAGTAATTTACCGATGACCATGCACGTATCCTGAAGTTGTACACGTTGCTCAAGTTATAGTCAAACCGCTCCATTATGTGCCCAGGAATTGTATTCACTATTCGAACATCACGCTCCAGTGTCTCTATAAAATGTTCTTCATCATAAATATCACCAAATTTGCTGTGCATGTCAAAAACTGTATCAGTAAATACTACTTTTTGAAATAAAAGCATGTCAAGTTAGATGTTACTGTGAGACACTGAACTGTGGAGGCAAGACCCTTTGGTGTCCTTGTTGGGGTGGCTTTCAACTTAAATACTAATATTTTGTATTTTCATATTATGCCACTCATTTTCACATTAGAATATTACCCCAGTCCATAAACAGAACTTTCATCACTATCAGAGACATGGAGTCTATATGCATTACTCTGCAATTTTTTTTGTACATAGATGCAAAATTTGGCAAAAGTGATACCATCACTCACCTTGGATCTCTCCAAATACTATGGAAATGGAAATATGGAACTATAAGAGTTGCATTCAGGTAGCCTGCCACAGCCACAGCATTGCATATCTGCAAACGCAGCCCCAGTAAGAGTGATGCTGCTAGTGCTGGGCTGCTAGCCCAGTGAATGAAAAGTATAACAAGCTTTTAATCATAAAACGAAAAATTGTCTAAATATATATATATATACCGATGTTCTCTGCTGATTCAACCCACCATTGGCCTCTACATATATATATCCATTGGACTCAGGTAAGCCTACAATAATAAAGTGCCATTTACACTTTTTTTCTGAAGAAACAGATCAATTAAGATAACAATGGTACACAACCATGCATACCCTCTGACTCAGGCTGAAATATATGTCAGTCAACAAACAATCCTAAAATCATCTGATCATATGTTGCTAGTCAGTTCTAACAAAGTACAAAACAAAGCTTTGAGGCATGGAAAATTGATGCCTGGGAAGATGAACAAACCCTAAAATATAAAAACTTAGAAGAGAACAAAAAAATATGAGCTATTTTTACCTCCTGATGACTTTTTGATGCATGGTCTCCACTCACCACCTTTATAAGAGTTTTTCCATACATTGGATATCTAGAGGGAAGTTAAAAAATATTACGTTAATAGCATTGAACAGATTAGGAGAAAGGGGAGGGGGGGCGAGGGGCCGACAATAGAGCAGAATTTGCGAATCTACATATTGATGATTGTCATTACATTAACAAAGAGATAACTTTGCAAGCTGTCCAAGGAACTATTCCATGGAAGTCTAAACAATCTCAAACTAGCAAATATCAACATTTAACATTGAGGTTCTGCACAACATGGTTTCTCATCATTCCTACATATCGTACATCTAGAAATCACCTGGTATGCTAGTCCTCAAGTCTAAAAGTTCATGAAAAGAATACAACTTTAGATCCGGACATTCAAACACATTAGAAGGAGAAGCAAGTGATCCACTCCATATTTTAAAGAATGGGAGAATATGCACACACCACAATTAAAAATCTAATGCTTTTGCAGTAAATTACGGATCATAAGTCATAACCGCAGAGTAGCTAACTGATAATGGACAAAATATCACCAAAATCACCAGACATTATAAATTATTCCAAAACTGTGAAAAAGTTTCAAAATCATCAAATATGAAGATCGAGCGAATTCCCATTATAGCAGAACCAACAAGAACGAAGGAAACAATCAATCAATCACCAACTAACCGCATCAACCGAGAAATTATCAGAGTCCATCTCGGATCGCAGATTGGCGTAGAGGTTCGGGCTCCTATAAAACGATCCGGGAGGATTCGTAAGCTTAGCAACGGGGACAATATCATAGGGCGCCGTTCTCATGTATAACAACGTGACCGCAAGGTAAAGCAGGGGAGCGAAGAGGAAGAGGCGCTGGCGCTTGAAGAGGAGGGATAGAAGGAGCCATCCCAGTCGCGGGGCGAGTGACTTAGAAGCCGGCTTCACCGCTTTTCCGGCACGCTGGCGGTAGCGGGGGGACCGGCTACGTGGCCGAGGCGAGGCCGGAGGCGATCTGGGGCTGCAATTTCCGCTGCTCGGAAATTTGTTCGATTTCATCGCTGTTGCGTTCGCATTATGGGAAACATCAAAGCAATGGACGGTCACGGTGGCGGTGGTGGTGGCGGTGATGAATTCATGCAAAAGGATTCAAAAACATGAAAAAAATTAGGGCGCACGTGCGCAGGAAAAAGAGGAGGAACATTTAGATGAATAACGAAGGGCCCACACATGTATAATGCGAACTCAATTATACTAAAAATAAAATAAATTCTAAATTTAAAAATAGGGCAAATTTTTAAATAAGGCTGTCTACCTGATTTTATTTTCGTGATACGATTTAGATGCATAATCTGTTAATTTTTATTTTGATATTTATTAAAAATATAATCAATTTGTAGATAAAATTTACCGATTTATTATGACAATCAACTAATCTATACTCACAGGTAATTAATTTTTATAAAGAAGTAAGAAACTAATTCTCATTCCGTGTCATTCGAGAGATTATCTTGCTGAGAGGATAAAACATTAAAACCGATAACTAAACCTTGAAACTCGAATTTCGAAACCTAAAATAAAATTATGTTTCACTAAAGTTAAAAATGAAAAAAAAAAATGAATTACATTATTTAAAGGATCATGCATTTGAGATATGGTTGATAGAATATTTTAATGCAATATTAATACATATAATAAAAAGAATAATTATTATTAATTGAGTAAATGATAAATAGAGTATTTATTAATTCAGAATTGGAAAGATGAATTCTTAAGATATAAAATATTTTAAGGTTCTCAATCCATGATCTTATATGGAGATTCTAAATTGAAAATTTTATAATCTTTCCATTATTGAATTAAGAATTTTTAGAAATTTTTGAATCTTATGATGATCCGGTTTTTCAGAATAATTTTAAATGCACAGCGGAAATATTTTAATAGTAAACTTGCACTTATCTAAACTGAGTGTCAGTCTCAGTTTGGTTTGTCAAATCTTAGTTTGATACTTAAGTCCGGATGGTCTTAAGAGTCAATTTCAGTCTATACTGCAATACTTAAGTATTAAGTTTTAAATATAAGTAAGCTGATAAACTGAAAACGATAAAAACGCAAAGGAATATAGTGGTTCGTACAATAAAAGCCCGATGTCCATTCTTCAGACAGATGTATGAAAATTCACTAAGTGAATGAGTACAGGTGCTCCCACCTCTATTACTTACTGAAGGATGCCTCGCCCTTCAGTCCACAAGCACACTCACCCGGTCCTTTGCACTTTCTTCACTTAGCAACTTCTTGGAGCGTGGGCACACCACGCAGACTCCTCGTCGCCGGATAAGGTGTTTAGAATTTTTTCGAAACTATCAACTTGCGGCATAAATGCCCGTGAGAGTCAAAGTATCAGATGTACTTGACTGTTGTAATTTTTGTTGGAGAGAAAGATTACCAAGAAATAACTCAATAACATAGTAGTTTTGAGTCTCGTGTTCACAGCAGTAACACACGGAATAGCTTAGAAAGCCACGAACGTTTGAAATGTGAATTTAACAGAGTTTCAGCTATTTGAAAATTGCAAGTTCGGTGTTCGTTCAATAACCTTCTTCTGTTGTATTCCTCTAGCATTTATAGGCTAGGGATTCGAATGATTAAATCTTCATCAGCCGTCCAAGAAAAAAATAGATGTCATCCAATCAAAAGTCTTCGTTCACTATAGTGATTGGTGGATAGGTAGGTGCTTTTCCAGAAGGTATAATACATTTCCCACTTTTTTTTTACCGTGACAGTGATTGTTCACCTTTTGTTAGAACGATAGTATTCGTAAAGAATTACGACAGTATTTATAGGGTCTCTAATCCTTAAAGTTTGAACTTGTCAGCACGTTCCTCAGACGATAATACTCTTTGTCTCTATGTGCGGTGACTGGAACTAGGATTTCATGTTGATGTCGTCATATTCGTAAGCCCGTGTTGGCTGATGTCATCATTTAGTATAAGCTTGGTCCCCAAACTATTAAGTTTGGTATCCTGGATTGGTGAGTCCTAGATTGATCAGTTTCACTATGAGCTCCATTCTGCTTGAGTCTTCTTGCGCATTCAGACTGATTCCTCACTCTGTCTTCGATTCAGCTCTTGCTTACAATTTGATAAGTAAGACCTTATAGGACTTTACATTTTAAGACCATACTGGAACTTAATCTAAAGACTTACTAAGATGGATCTTACACTTTGATCCACCAAAACAAAATAAGATAAGAAAATTTCGAACAAATTTTCTAACCTTTTAAATTAATAATTTTTGAATTTGGATCAATAATTAAATTATCTTTTAAGTTATGATTAATGAAAAAATAGAGAAGTTTATCAAAATGTTTCACAAATTAGAGAATTTTATCTCAACTTTTTTGAATTAAGAAATTATATCCAAAAATATACTTTTATTATGGAATTTGTCCTCAAATTCCGACTTAAATGTTAAATGCCACATGGCGTTGACATGACACTGATTCATTAAGATGTCACCGCTATATGGTATTGATGTTGCAATTTTTTATTTTTTTAATATATTTTAGTTAAATATGTATATTTTTTAAAATAAAATATTTTTAATGTATTTTAACTTTACAATTAAAGAATTTCTTATTTTTAATAATATTTTATTTTCAACCCTTATTTTTATTTAAAATCGAAATATTAGTTTAAAGATTAATAAAAATATTTATAAAATTAAAAATAATAGTAGAAAATACAATAATTAACAAACTAAAATATATAAAAAATAAAAATAGTTTTATATAACAAAAAGACTACTATATGCCATGTAACAGTGACATGATAATGAATTAGTGCCACGTCAATCCATATATCATTTAACAGTCAAATTGACATTTAAGGATAATTTTTTAACAAACATATACTTTCGGAAATATTCCCTAAAACTGAATAAAATTCAGTAATTTATAAAATATTGGTATAAATTTTTCCTATTTTCCCTATCAATAATATTCTTAAGAATAGGAATTGATCCGGGCACGGCAGCCTAACTACACTCCGCCACTAATTTTGCGTTACGTCAGCAGGGGCATCCCAGTAGACGCATGAAAGGTCAAAACAACCTGTGTACGGCTTAGCCAAATGCTCTGTCAGCACAGGGGTAAGAACGGTATAACATCCCCCATCTCTCACTTTCACCAAAAAGCATCACCCGTTGTGGTATTGTTGGTTGAGAGAGAAAAACCGTTGATTTATCATATAGTAGCTGCTGTTGTTGATCAGGGGCACTATCGTCATTCAATCTCCACTAATCATGATTTCTTCAGCTACTCTAATCAAAATTAGCACTATTTGACGATCCATTTAGCTTAGTTAATACCCCTCCTCCCTCTCCTCTTTCTAGGATTATTCCACCCTCCTTCTCCCTTCTCTCTCTCTCTCTCTCTCTCATACTGTCTTCGTAGTTTGGTAAAATTCGAGGGAGTTCTCAGTTCTGCTATGGGATTGAGAAACTTTCTAAATTTGGGTAATTTTCCTTTCTTGCTGCATTCTGTTTCCTAACTGCGCTGCTCTCTCTCTCTAAGTGTTTGACTGTTTGAGGCTGATTGTTTATGTGGATAGAGTTCATTGATATGCATGTGGGTCTTAATATTTTCATTGTCCTTGAACTTAATCGGTAATTACCAGAAATGTTCCATCTTTTGATGCTACGACTACTATATTCTTTTGGTCACCCATCTTTCATGGATTTGAATGAGCTGCGAAGAAGTTATTACCTTTATTTATGCTTTCAATTGTTTTCCTTTCTTTTGGTGTTTTATTTTTCTTATTTATTTATATTTTCAGAAAAAAAAAATAACAAAGTTTTTTCCTTTTTGGTGTCGTGAGTTTTTCATATCCCAGCAGCAAAAGCATCTGTAATTGCTTTGGTGTTGTATGAAACTGTTGTGAAGAATTAGAACTGAGATGGGGTTTGACTCTTTATGCTTCGATTTATTATGCTAAATCTCTAGATCTCATGTTTCAATCGTGAATTTCTTGTTAGACTTGGCGTAGTAAACAAAGTCGAGGTTTATTGGTTAAAAAAATAATTTATATTTTTATAATTATTTGACATGAAACTGCCATTATCAAGAAACATAGGTGGAATATATATGAAAATACGAACTTTGGAAGATTGCTAAACTCACTAAATTAAGGTCATGTGAATCAAATATCGCCCAGATGAGTTGGAAGTCTATTCTGTTATCACCTATCTTGCATTCATAGTTTTAGATTGCCTGAACCGGTTTGACTGACATAATTTTGTTAATGGTTTTGTAAATGCTTCTTTTCTTGATGCCATGTTTGCTCTTTTGTGCAAATATGATGATGCTTTGTGATGTGTTTTGGTATCTCTACACGCTCCTTATGCATTTGCGAACATAAACCATCATTCTATGGAGCTCCTTGTATTGCTTTTGAAAGTGTGATTTTTCTGTGAAACTACTAAACTATTTCTTCTTTTCCGACAGGTGCCTGAATGTTAAGCACACTTTATTTTAGGTGGAAATCAATGACAAATAGATTGAAATTGCCTTATTTATCGACCAAATATTAATCGTGATAAGCACAGATCTTCTCCAGAGTAGTTACATTAATGGATAGGTCAGATACATCAGGCTTTGTTAGTGGGGGAGGTAGTTTATCTGGGTTGATTTCTCTTGTTTTCTTCATTTTAGTGTATGGATATACATATTAATTCTGTAGCATTCCTTTGCTGGTAGTTATTCATCTCTTTTTTGATAAAAGTAGAATTGGAATTGGATTGGTGGAGTTAGAAAAAATGTATTCCTCTCCATGTGGAGACTTTACTAAGATGGGTAGTGCTGGGAACACTACTCTACAGTTAGATTGCTGTGGTTATGGAACTCGTGAAACTGTCATTAGTGGGAACATTCAAGCTAACAATGGTGTACACGTTAATGCTCCGGATGATGGATGCAAGTTGGTTCTTGGTTTAGGTCCGACACCACGTGCATATTCTGATGAGCATTCACCTTCTGGGGTTAACAAATCTAATGGAATCTCAACCATACTTAATCACGGCCTCTTATCTCAACGTGATTCATTGTTGAAGTTAGGGCTGTGTAGTGGTCCTGATGATGCAGTTACAAATGTGCTCGAGTTCTCAGCTTCCAACCACGGTCCTCCTGATGCACGTCATCCATCCTCTGATCAAGTATCTTCGGATTGTAACAGGTTTGCAGTTCCTATTGTTGATGAGGGCTCTACATCAGCCAAGAGATCAGGTGGTGGGTACATAACCCAACTTGTTTTGGCTCCAAGAGCTGAAAATGCTGATATTGTGTGGGCAACAAATAAGTCTTTGGAAATTGGCTTTCAAACTTCCCAGCTGAGTTCTGATCCTTCAGCTGTATCTAATTATTCCATCAGTGCCGTGTCTGAGTTTGGAAGTGCTGCAGTGTCCTCAGGTCATGGAGGCAGAAATCCGAAAAAATGCAAAATTAGTGGATGTACAAAAGGTGCACGAGGAGCAACAAGCCTGTGTATTGGCCATGGAGGTGGACAGAGATGCCAGAAGCCCGGATGCAATAAAGGTGCAGAGAGCAGAACAGCCTACTGCAAAGCCCATGGTGGAGGGAGAAGGTGTCAGCATCTTGGGTGCACTAAAAGCGCCGAGGGGAACACGGATCACTGTATAGCACATGGTGGTGGAAGACGCTGTGGACATCCCGAAGGGTGCTCCAAGGCCGCACGCGGGAAGTCTGGTCTTTGCATCAGACATGGTGGTGGAAAGAGGTGTAAGGTCGATGGCTGCACTCGTAGCGCTGAAGGGAAGGTTGGTCTGTGCATCTCTCACGGTGGAGGTCGCCGGTGTCATTTCCTTGGTTGTAACAAGGGTGCTCAGGGGAGCACCATGTTCTGCAAAGCACATGGTGGGGGAAAGCGATGCATATTTGCAGGCTGCACTAAAGGTGCGGAAGGTAATACGCCTCTCTGCAAAGGTCACGGTGGAGGGAAGCGCTGCATGTTTGATAATGGTGGAATATGCCCAAAAAGTGTGCACGGAGGTACAAACTTCTGTGTTGCACATGGTGGAGGGAAGAGGTGTGCTGTCCCGGGGTGCAGCAAGAGCGCCCGTGGCAGGACGGATTGCTGCGTCAGACACGGCGGTGGGAAGCGCTGCAAGTTTGAGAACTGCGGCAAGAGTGCTCAGGGCAGCACTGAGTTCTGCAAGGCCCACGGTGGTGGGAAGCGCTGCAGCTGGGCTGAGGGGAAATGCGAGAAGTTTGCGAGGGGGAGAAGTGGGCTGTGCGCGGCGCACACCAGCTTGGTCCACGGGCGAGAGACGAACAGGGGAGGAATGCTGGGGCCAGGACTCTTCCATGGACTGGTGGTCCCTGCAGCCTCCACTGGTGAATCATCCGTGATCTCAGACTCAATGGAGCTGATCCCGCCTGAGGTATTGGTTCCATTGTCGATGAAGAGCAGCAGGATGGAGGTTGAATTGGTTGGGCCGGAGGGCAGAGTTCATGGCGGAGGACTCCTGTCTCTGCTTGGAGGGAATCTGAGTAATGCATTTGGTGGGATATGAATTTGTTCTACCACAACATGCAACTCTCATAGACTCAGTATTATATTTGGTGTAAATTCTTGATTTGGGAAATTGTATAAATAAATACACTCCCACAACTTCTTATTGTATTGCATCTCTTATTCTAACATACTTATTTTTCTATAAACATGTAATTGTTATTACAAGTAAGTAATGTTACTACTATATCTATTCTAGTAAAGTATAGATACACGCTAAACAAGAGTTTCTATTCTTGATAAAGTGAGAGTCATTAAATAAAAGCAACCATTATCTCATTTAGGTTCAATAACACTCAAATCAAACAGATTGGTGAAAATCTCCACTAAAAAAAAGGGATAGAGAAAGAAAGAAAGAAAAGGAAGTGGTGTGTGGATGGCGTAAACATGATTTTATAATCCATGAATTGGATTAATGTGAATGACACAATAATGAAGCAAAAGAGTTAGGCAAAAAGGATAGAGCTAGAGATGAGCCACTTACTACATAAAGTGGATTTTCACTTTCACATATAGAAGTGACACTACTATGCCTATACTCCACATGTACATACCACTCTCTCTTACATCATATTCATCCTAATTCATGATTTCATTTCCAAGAACCCATTTTCACAACTCCCTCCAATCCCCACATTTATAATCCTAATTATAAAAAAAAAACATGACTTTTGGACGATTCACTTTGCATTTCATACAAATACTATTAATGTATGTTTTTTAGATCAAGATTCAATTTCATACGAGATTTTTAGCATTTTATTAATTTAGTACTCCACAATCTTCAATTTGTAAATAAATTACAAGGCAATGAAAATTGTGGAAAATTTGTAATATTATATATCTTTATAAACATATAGTGGGTTTCCGTGGACTTGTACCTTCCCCTTGGGGGGTTGTTCGGGCCCATGAAGTTACGTTGGAAACTCATGATGTTATCCATCACTAGAGAGTCTCTCAATTAATATGTTGGAATAAATCGATTAATCTTAAAAACTAAACATAATTAATTATGAAATCATACATATTCTTCTCCATCGAATCCAAATTAACTTCTACAGGCTCATACATCTTACAAAATATATTAATTCAAGTAAAATCTTAAAATAAATTCCTAATTATGTTAATCTTCTATCATCCAAAAATCTAAAACCAAATCAAGCATTCAAGATTGAAACTAAAAGCAAAACCATATTTCAATTCATACACGCGAATCTTGGTTCAAACTGATTCTATTTCCACATTTCTAGGGTTGGAAATTGGTTCATGTGAAGTCACAACAGTCTTATTTTTACAGCTACTTATGTCGGACAAACGACCTTAATTTGATAAAGACGATTCATGTATATCGATCGATCGAGATAAAGACAGATTATAGAATATAGAGTGAACCTTAGTTCGATTTTTTGTGAAAAAAAATCAGGGGTGTTAGAGCACATGATCATATTTGAAGGATTGGCAAAATATATTTGAAGGAAAAACTTAAAAGAATTTGAAGAGTGAATTTAGAAGGCGTGCATGAAATTGACACTTCAAAAAAGCAAGAAGATTTTGTGAGGTAGTGGGATTGCCACAATGGGGCATTATCATCAATTGGCAAGGTACAAAAGCATCTCCTACGAGATTTTTATTTTTCAAAATTCTAGAATTTGGCAAAAGCCCATTAACGTATTGTCCTTTTATTATTATTAAATTATTTTTATTTCCATAATTTTCTCATCATGTTTGGATTTGGGCATGTTTCTTAGTTATTTTTTGTTTTGATATTTGTCTCTTTCTCACTAAAAGATGGAGAGAGAGAGAGAGCGAGCGCCCACAATTTGAAGGATATTGGGAAAGGAGAATATGGGACACATAATTAAATGTTGTATATGTATGGACAATAAAAGACTAATGTGGTGCACTATATCTTATGTTAGATGTGCAATTGCATGACATGTAGTAGGAGTTAAAATATAAAATGCATATTTCATAATGTGATTGGGACTACTATCTCGCATTGTATATAATATATAGAGAGCGGATCAACGAGAAAAATCCTTATGTGAGAAATATATTTAATTATATTCATGATATTGTTTGATTGTGTTTAGGTCGTTACTTAATTACAGTGTTGTTTGATTGTATTTTAGTTATTGCTTGATTAAATATCAACCAGTAATTTATTTAAATCTGATGAATAATATTCTATTTTTTTTCTCACATGAGAATTTTTTTTCATATGATCTCCTATATATATATATATATATATATATATATATTATAATTGAAGTATTTATGCTAATAACATGTATTGTGGTTCTTATAAAAAAGATTGTATATTTATATTAATAAATAAGATTTTCAAACAAAAACCGAGATCAATCCTTTTCTAACCGAGTTTATGAATACAATGATATATACACTATGGATGAAAGAAGCTAAGCCATTGATTGATGGAATGCAAACCAAAATTAAATCACTCCTCATTAATTGGTTTTAACCAGATAAGCACTAGGTAGGAATGTTTGTGGTAACTAATCAAGTGAAAACCACATTGAATTCTTTAATAAAATATTCACCTATCATTATCCACAAAATCTAGGCTTCTTGGTTGCAAAGGGATTAACATCCCATTACATCAAAATCTCTGCCTATGTAGACATGCATGTATCAAATTAACAACAAGAATGGGTAATTAATCCTAACAAATTCAATCGTTGGTAAGAATTTGTAATAATTGGCCAAGGGTAGTGATACACACCTGCCCTAGCTAGCTCTCTCCTATATCAAATCCATAGGCATGGTGCCACGTGTGATATAGGCATGAGAGATGGATGATATAAGCATGAAGTGTGATGAAGCATGATTGCCCACACCACCAACAAATTCAATCTGCCCTGAAACGACAAGACTTTGTTTCAGATTCTTGGCTCTTCTAATCCATATTGCTTGTTAACTGTCATTTCATTTTTAATCTACTCTAATATTATAATCATAACGTCCAAGGAATTTTTACTACTATTATTTTCATAATAAAAGTAAAACTAAATACATATACATTTGGTTGATGCAAGTGCAACACACATAGTGGTAGGTGTGTGATGAAAGGAATATAGAAAATCTAATAAATTATGATATATATATATATATATATAGTTCCCTTCAATGGAAACATATCTTGTTACTTGAAAAGCATCCAACGTTCTGCGCCACCCGCCGCCTTGGAGTGGGATGGCAGCGCCACCCAATACTTGCTACCTACTATTAATTTAAACCCTCCATAATCTACACACACCCACATCTTCCATCTCACGTCAATCTCTCCCTCTTCCCCTCTCTCTCTATAAATACCCTAACACATGATCATTCTTGATCAATACCTGTTATCATCATCATCAATCAGATACCTTCACAGTCACTCACCCATACTAGTATTATACATCTAATTAAGTTTATCAAGTGCAATGGGAGACAACAACCTGAACTTGCCGCCGGGGTTTCGGTTTTATCCGACCGACGAAGAACTGTTGGTCCATTTCCTCCACCGCAAGGCGGCGCTCTTGCCTTTCCACCCAGATGTCATCCCAGATCTTGATCTTTACCCTTATGATCCCTGGGACTTGCATGGTATATTAATCCTAATCAATTCTCTCTCTCTCTTGATTATATATGTAAGTATAAATTAGAGTTGGGATTCGAACATATATAATTAGGGTTTTGCATGTAGGAAAAGCAATGTGTGAAGGAAAAAAGTGGTATTTTTACAGCAGAAGAACACCAAACAGGATGACCGAGAGTGGATACTGGCAACCAATCGGAGTTGAAGAGCCGATTTACTCATCAAGCGGTGGAAAGAAAATTGGCATCAAGAAATATTCTGCCTTTCACGTGGGTGAGCCTTCGCAGGGCGCCAAAACCAATTGGATCATGCATGAATACAGGGTTTCCAGCTCTTCAAGAAAGAAGAGTTTCAAGATTGTGAGTGTCTATGGAGTATTATATATGTCAATTAGATTAATATGGAGGAGGGCTTGATCTTCTTGGTTCTTGCAGGATCATAGTAAATGGGTTCTTTGTCGGGTGTACGAGCGTGACGACGAGGATGATGATGATGGTGGAACGGAGCTTTCATGCTTGGATGAAGTTTTCCTGTCACTAGATGATGATCTTGATGAGATTAGCTTGCCAAATTGATTTCATCACTTCTCATCTTTATTTTGTATTTTGTTCTTCATTATTACAAAGTGTATAATTAATGATGGATATATAATATACATGCAAATGCAATGCAAGGCTAGCCTTGTAGAAGTTTAGATAAATGTATTAATGTTGGGTGGGTATTAGGTATTTAGGAAGTAGTGTGGGCATTTCCATCGGAAATGGGAAATTTGTGTATTTTGGATACTGCTGGATTACACGTGGCAGCCTTGGAATGGTATAATGACACGTGGGATTATAATTTTGATATTCATAATCATGCATATGCCAAGATAAGATGGATTGGAAATGGAGAGAAACCGGAAAAAAGTGATGGCTAATTCATATTATGTTCTTTGTCGAATCAATCGCTTCAACAATTGTTCAAATAAATACATCAAAAATTATAGTATAAAGCGCATGTGAATAGTATGTAATAATTGAAGCATTTACATTTGATAATTTTATTTTGGATAATGAGGGGGGCCACTAAATGTGGGGTTGGAGGGGAGATTTTTAAGATTACTTTCTTGGGTAGTTTGTTCACCTGGTTATCCTTCTCTTTTACTTTTTCATTTTATTATTTTTAGTGTAGATATGTAATCTACTATTTGGTATAAACACTTCAATTCTTTCTTTTTCTTAAAAAAAAATAAAATAAAATTTGGTGACTGCTTTGCTTAGGGAAGCATTCTGTCATCTCTGATGCAATCAGGATCGACTCAACCTTCCATAATACATTTATATTATTTATTTTACCCATTTCAACATACACGAACGCTAACAATCACAAAATTAGGAACCCACAAGTCCTAATTCCAATCTTCATCAATTTATCACATTATTTCTCTATACAATTAATATTTATTTAGATGAAAAATTAAATGGGTGAACAATGGAACAGTAGCAGTAGTAGTGCATCTGGATAAAGCCAATAAGCACATGTAGTGCTTCCAAATATAACAACTTGCTTTCACAATTATCTTTATCTAATCCACAACCCCATCTCTTAGTCCAACCTCAATAACTAAAGATAAGATTGTAGTGACGAAAGCACCTAATTTATATTCAAGAGATTATGGATCGAAATTCCTCAAAAACATCTGAATATATGAATTTATATATAGACATATTTATGTTCCAATATAATCCCTAAAAATATAAACTTAATTAGATCTATGTTGTGAACCTCTAATACTTGAAACTCCTAAAAAAAACTTCAACTTGCGTTTCCTCTTTCACTTTACCTAGCTAGAACATAAAAGCATATATATTAATATTATAATTCTTCAACCAAAAGTGGAATTGAATCATACCTACTCCACATAACTTTCAGACCAAGTATAGTTGTAGATGTTTTTCCCAGATTTGACATAAACAATAGGGTTTATGGTACGATCTAGATCGCTTAAATAGTACAATATGAAATCATATACTCCCTCCGTCCCGACTGAATTGTCCCGGTTTGACCGGGCACAATAACCAAGGAGTGTGAGTGTAAAGTAAGTTGAGTGGAATTAATATTTTATTGTTGAGTGTGAAAAATTTACCTTTTTAAGTAATGAGACAATTGAGGTGGGACAGACGAAAAAGGAAAGTGGGACAATTGAGGTGGGACGGAAGGAGTATATTCCTAACGAGCATCATTTACTTCTTTTCTTCATATTTCATAGATAAAATTCATCTTGACGAACATTGAAACCCTGTTTCTATGAAAGTCTGTAAACAAAATATGAAGGAAAATGCACTAAAAAAATTGACCAAATAGTATTTAAATATTCAATTGAAGTTGAGGTTCAATTGAAATCATAATCCTAGGAAGAAGCTATACACATCATAGGATGAGTATGTGATAAAACAATATCATTGACAAATTAGCTAGTTAGCACTGAGCATGGTAATCATCTCACCCACAGAGACTTCATATGGTAGAAGCAAAGCACATGCAAGAGAGAGAGAGAGAGCAATTAATTGTATGCAAAGGCAAGTCCCAATGCACAAGTTCCATGGTTTGTTTTTTGCAACTTTGCTTGAAAAAATACCAAATGAAATTGAAAGTCATTATGATTGCACAAGACATGCCTCTCATGGCCCAATCTCAACTTGTTCACAAAGTATTTCAGTTTCATTGATAGAGACACCAAAAGGGGAAAGATGAGAAGGGGTTTGACATTAACACAGACCAAACCTTTCACATTTGTCCCTGCAGGTGCGATGATTCTAAGGTAAAAAGGCAATTAAAAAAAAAAAAAAGATAAAGAACATCAAGCACACTGAAAACTAACTACACACATTATATAATCATTGATGTGCCAAATACCTAGCTCTAAAGGAAAGCTAATCATCGTAATCTGTCATTCCCAACATCAAAGGTCAAAGGAGGAGGCAGCTTAAACTGAGTCAAAACAAACTACTTCAGGTTAAAAGTACGGGAGAATAGTATGAGACAGAAACTTGTGCAAAGTGGAGGCACCACTTGTAGCACAAACACAAAATACTCAAGTGCATTACGGGGTCCATTTCTGTAACTATCAAATTGCTCTATGCAAGTATATATCTAAAACTCCAAATAATGCATGCCCCCACAACCTTTCAAACCTCGCAATTAGCATGCTGATGAATAATTGCATATGCTTTTCATTCTTAATCCTACAGCTGCAAATACTTTCTTTATACATCCCACTTGTAGAATTTTATGGTAAATGAAAACGCAAGTCTCAAAGCAAGGAGCCATGCCATCAACTGGTAAAGTAACTTGTAACATCAACGCATAAAAGGAGAGCTCTAAAACTGGATGTTTTATTTCTAATGGACCATCTTCACATGTGAATACCTAAAAAAAAGTAATAATAAATATAAGAAAGATCCAGCAAAAGGGCATGAACCTGGAGTTAGGAAGGTGATATACTCTGTAGCAGCCTTGTTATTCCATTGTGTAAACCTCACATACTTATTACTAAATAATAAAATATACTCTGCAAACAAAATCAGTAGCTGCTCACAATAAGAATTCACTCTTATATTGCACCCAGTCACATGACCAGAAAGTGCTAATTTGAATATTTTGAAATAAAGGTCTCTTTAATTAAAACCTAGGTGGCTTATAGCAAAAAAGTAGCTTCCAACAATGATAGACGATGCAAATCCACAACGAGCCATCCGCAACCCTATGCCATTCAGCAATAAATTTTTGTCAGCAGGATGGACCCCAGTGAGCTTCTCAAATCTATTCCCTGTTTTACGCCACTTCAGGAATTTCCTTTCCAAGGATAAATACTGCAAATTAAAATTTGGATATTATAGGAAGCACAGCAGAGGGAAAATTGAGAGAAACCATCTCCAGCAGCTTCAGAAAGGTCTTCTTATTTGACTACTCAAAAAAATAAAGTACAAATATGCTGTAAGCTGAAATTTTCACAGAAAGTCATGCTACAAAAGGTGCCTAGGCAATATCCATTTGATTCCATTTAGAAAAAGGCCTTCCGGCTTCCAGTCAATAGATATAGCAGGGAACTAGGGATATAGATGCTATATACATCTGGATTTTAGTTCCAATGCTTCAGGAAGACTTTTCAAAAAGGGCAAAGTGATAAAACATAAGGATATAAATGTGGAAAGTTTTGAATTAGTCACCAAGAGAGATGACTCCATGTTAGTATTTAACATTTGGGCAAAACCGCTAATTACTTTCAAAACTAGAGAAATGACAAACAATCTCTCGTTACAGATATCCAGTGATGCATAATATACAATCTTGAGAAGCCAATGCATCTTTAAGGGGACCATGGTTCTGCAGTGATGGCTGAGGCCAGGTTATTCATGGAAGGAGGCGCCAATCCATTATAAAATTAATCATTATTTGTAGCACAAATGGTAAGCAACCAGAAACCAAATCTATATAGCATGGCATTCATATCCCTTCATCTCATCTAAAAGCTAGAGAACCTAGAATACTTATAAACTGAGAACAAAGTTGTTGGAACTAAATCAACAATGCCACACTAAAAAAAAAAAGTGATTTAAAAGGCCAGAGTTGTGTCACAAAGATATTTAAGGTTTGGCTGGAAACTACAATAGGTACACAACATTTTGTTTATTAGTAAGGCTTGGCAGGAAACTTTCTTTTAGAATTCAGCAAATTCAGTCTACATACTTAACGCCCATGCACATGCTCCGTAAATTAATATTCAACGAGAATTAATGCATAACACTAAACAGGTATTTGATGAGGGATACAACACATACCCAAGGAAGCATTAAAAGAAAGAATAAATCTTTCAAAATAAAGTGGAACTCACTTTAGAAAATCAATATTTGATCAAACCTTTGTTCTGGTCAAGCATCATACCTTGGGCAAAACAATGCATTGTGATCGACTTCTTGTTGTATCAAAACCATGAGAAACAGCTGCAGCAAAGGCACCAGAAACTCCAGCCGAAAGACTAATAGCTACAGGAGACAACGGACCAACTTCACTGTCATGCCTGGAAAATATCTTATGTGGTGAGGAAAAAAAAAAAGCAGACCATTTAAACACAGTAATTAAGTTATACCCTAGAGAAATTACAAAGAGGCAGATATTTACATGAGAAGCTAAATATTTGCAGAATAAAAATAAACACAAGGTAATGAGCAAAGAAAATAACTCATGTCACCATGACTGCAGTTAAGGACATAGCTAGCTATCAGATATTGATAACTATATAAATAACAGACAACCTAGCAGGAAAATATAATGTACTAGTAACCATGAAGCAAGCAAAAAAATCTTGAGTTATCAGCGAGAAAACCTGCTATTAAATTATCCACACATAAAATGAAAAGACTTTCATTTCTCTATCGAATCATCAATATAGATAACATATTTCCAGAACTGCTAATGGGTTAATCATTCTTTCTTTTTTCCAACATGGAAACTGGATGAGAACATGCATTGAGGAGAGGAAGTTCAGGAAACTATTCTTTCTAGCAAAATCTGAGATAAATTAATCATACAATGAGCAATCAGCAAATGATGAATATAAACCTTGGCATAGGATCCATATTCACAGCTTTCCAGTTTATCATGGCTTCGTGTAAAAATTGCCAGCTTGAGAAAAATAAGCCACTAAAAATGGAATCTCTTACTACACCAGATCTATAACCTCTCCATAGAGCCGTCCATCCTTCCAAAGAAACAATTTCCGATAGAGTTCGAACACTGCTAACAGGAGGTGGTTTTCCAGATCCTGTCATCATCCATGGGTATTCTTTCAAAGAACCCAATATATTTCCATTTCTAGTGGTCAAGGTGGATATAAGGCCAATGGATTTGCTCATTGCCATCATGTCCAGGGAATATCTGGGAAGTAATCTTGAAACTAGAGGAACCGAACTCTTTTCAGCAATGGATGGAGGTACCATAACACGAGAAGCAGAAGCAACCTGAGCACGGACTTTAATCATTTCAAATGGAGAGCTTACAAGTGATTCCACTGTTCCAGAAGCAAATCCTGCCAATAGAGCCTCGGAGAGGAGTAAATACTCATCCTCACGACCATCTGATGAAGAAGGGCTGGAATCAGCATTATATTATCTCTAATAATGTACCAACACATTATACACAACAATATCCAGAACATGCAGTCTCACTATCATAACCTCTGGCATGGTTATTTTTTATGCTCTCTTGGTCAAAGATATTGTGTTCCAAAGTGATTTGAAAGCAGCATATTGGGCCACAAAGCAAGATTTACAAAAAGAGAAGAAAAACATAACAAATAAAATGCAGGGAAGTAAAGTTACCTTTATAGAACGCAGTCAATATCTCATAAATGCCAAAACGAACTCCCAGACCTAATGTTCTTCCCAAAGTTAGCCATCCAAGGCCATTATACAATCCTAAAATAAATTAGGAGAATATGATTGCCAAAATAATGATTGCCAAAGGACTTAAAATCATGCTTAAAAAACAATGTCTGATCACATTTTTTGGAATTGGTTGTGTGAAAAAAATGAAGAAAATCTACAGGACCGAATGAGCAAGAACACAAATAGTCATACTTAAAGAATTAATAAATCCAATAAAAACTACAAACATGAAAAGTGTTTCTGTTTTGCTAAAACTAGGATTCCTGCTTGTTCTTGACGACCCTTGCAGTTCCAAGTCTAAAAGTTCTTTCCTTCATTTCAACCCTCCAAAAAAAAAAAAAGAACAGAATAAAAGAAGGCGAACAATACTTTACCACCTTTTAACAGAAAGTAGAATTGGCTATCAGGAGCAGCAATAGCCAATTCTCGATCACAAGTAAAACGCAATGCATGAAAACATAGAGAAATGATAAAAAAAAAACAGTGCTGATTGTATTTTTAATTAAAAATCAGGCTGGTTCGAGCAGTGCTACAAGGAGAATTCAGTAATTTACAAGCTTCGCCACAACCCCTTCACCGATATCGATAACTATACCTGAATATCCAGATAAAACTCGCACTCTGTAAAGTACATCAGCATCTGTCAACGGTTTCTTAGCAGTGGAGCCAACCTGTTTTCAATTTACAACATAAGTAGGGAAATGGAAAATATTGAATGTCTATGAAATCTACGTAAGCAACTAGTAACAATAAATTCCGTTTACATAATCGAAACCTGCGTCAAGACTTTGAGAGTATCAAGCGGGTATGTTACGGCAGTGCCTAGGGCCACGGACGCCGCAGCCGCCGCTGCGTGCAGCGCAAATATCTTATTATTCAACAATTCCTCCATCTTTACAAACTACAATTTCACTAGAGATCTCAATCAGACGTCACTTTTTAAGCAATCCACGACAAGTTTAGGTCTTCCCCACTCTCAAGATTTCGGTTGCATATTCTTCAAACACTAACATATATTACTTGTGCCCTAGGCAGCTGAGCTCGAAAAGTCGCTCGTCTTTGCGAAAGATGGAACCCAAAACTGAATGTTGCGGTCAAGAATCAGCACAGGCTTACCGGCTGAAAACTGGCGGCGACGAGCTCGTCTCTACTTCTCAGCTGATATTTCCCAACTTCTCCACATTCCACCATATTTCTCCATTTCCGGTTTATTACTCAGCTGCTGATTGATTATATTATGTTGCGAATTGCGACCCGAGTTAGGCCCGTCAATGCTAAATAGGCCTTTTTTTAATGATTGTGTTCGGTTCGGTTCCAACCGATAAAATCCTGCTTTCAACCGTGATTGTTAATAAAATTTTAAAAATTATTTTGCTAATAAATTTTTGGGACATCAAAATATAATATTTGTGATTTCCACTTATATCATAATTTGTTGTTTTAACAATACATCTGACTTTGTTTGTGACTTCCATAATTTATTTCTGAATTGTTGAATCATTATTTTCTTTAAATTTATTTTTATAATCTTAATTTTAAAAATATATGAAAAAATATATAAATAAAGACTTAAATTAACATATGAGAATGATATTTAAAAAGTAAGGGTATTTTAAGAAAATGGTCATTCCTTGAATATATACATAAAAGTGGTCATTTAAGATTTTTATATAAGATAAATGATTATTTAAAATTTTCACTCTATTTATTTTATCACTAACTACGTGCAATGATAAGAGCGCCTTATTTGTAAAGTACATATATAACTTCCACGATGCCCTTACTCTTGCATGCATGAGGCGATGATTTCTCTGATTTCGACCTTTTTTTGTTGATTCCTGACTGCTCCATGATGATTTCTCTGATTTCGACCTTTTTTTGTTGATTCCTGACTGCTCCATGAACAAGTAGATGCATGAATGTATCTATCCATCTATCAATTTTGATGAGTCTTATTCAACATTGAGCTTTTCACCGTAATATCCTATACGATATAGATAAATGCAGGGCCGACCCTGTAATTTTGGAGGGATCCCTAGGCAAGGGAGCCCGATTGCATAAGCCAAACGAGCCAACAATGAGGGCGACCGTTGTAGAGGCTGGGAGCACAGACGAATCCTAAAAGCGAACAAGGAAAATGGTACCCTAGTTTTTTTTTGTAATTATAAATAAGAATATTGATAAAATATAATATTCAATATTATGTCAAAGCAAATTCACTCAATATTTCTTGCGATATATTCGATCGTATATAATATTTCAATAACTTAAGTTTTGGAAAAAATCTCTCAACTTATGCAACGATAACAGGTATTGTCATATGTATGAAATTATTCAATCTTTTTAAAACAGTCAATATATCTAAAGCGGTGTCAAAGACATATATCGCATGATGTTTAGTTTATGAAACAACGGTTGAAAATTAAAAAAAATAAATTAAACTAACTAAATTCTAAAAAAAAAATCAAACAAAATAACATGTAAGAATTTAAAACTATGCAAGTAAACTATTCAAGAATGCACAAAAAATCTAAAACCATGTAGTTATGAAATTTGACAAAACTCATCAAAGATAAACGCTATATATGAGTAAAAAAAAATTAAAAATTATCTAACTACCGTAACGTTTAGATGATGAGACATTTCATTTTTGAAAAAAAATGAGATTTTTGTTGCAAATTATGTGACGTGATTGTAAATATTTATTTTTAATTAGTAATAGATATCATCATACTCATATAATTGAATAAATAAATCTTAATATCTTATCTCGTTTTTTAATTTAGAATGAACTAAATATTTGTGTTGGGATAAATATAAATTATAATTTTTTTTAATCTATTTAATTAAAGCTAAAAACTCAGTTTTTTTAAATTGTGTACTAAGATAAATTAGCATAACATTACTACTATATATATATTTTTTAAAAAGTGGTGCCCTTCTCATTCGGAGGCCCTGATGCGGCCAGGGCTGGCTCTGGATAGATGCATAAATGTATCTATCTATCTACCTACCTTCTCTCTATAACTCTCTTCTCGCTTTCCTGTTTGTTCTTAGATCATTAATTCAAGGCACAAACTCCAAACGAACACCCAGTGGAAGCCAATGGAGTAAACAAGTTTATGTTAACCTAGAAACATATCCAACAACAATGGCCAAAATTTATAACATGCAAAACATGCTAATATGAAGAACAAAGATGCTGATGTTGCAGCTGTATATACATTGATTTTGTCCAAACAACGTGTACCAGTAAGTCAGAACAATAATGGAACAGGAAACAGTACCCAATTTTTACAGTAACCACCAAGCCAGAATACATTCCGTTGCCAGCAATTTTACATCATCCTGCAAAAAGGCAAAACATACCGGTCACAAACTATTCAACAGATTTGTGAAAACACTTCATAAGCACAACACAGGAACAATTCATATTCTACATATGCTTCTTTGCCTCCTATCTAGTAACAACATTACACATGCATTTTCGAACTCTAACCATTATAGTGGAAATGTTACAGGATTCAACATTACTCTTGATTTTCTCGAGAGATCAGAAGTGAACTAAAGAAAACCAACACTTCACTCTCCCACCAATTTACTTTCTTTCAAAAACATGTTTGTTTCTTGTGCTGACAGAGAAAATTTATCCCAGGGGAGAACCAACAGAAAAGGCAATGGCTCTTTATACTCTATTCAACCTGTTCAATTTTATATAGAGACATGGGCTTAATAATACTCATTGTGATAAAAGAGAACATACTCTATGAAGTTTTAAAAGAAGCCTTCAAAATGATAAGAAAAAAAAATGTAAATGGTGAATTAGAGATTTCAAGATTTGATCCAAAAGAAGAGTGACCTACAGCAACCAATCCGGGAACAAGGAAGCATTAGCTAAAGCTGATTGTTTCCTAGTAAGAGTAACTTAGCTAAAGCCAATTTATTTTACCCTGAAGCTTTTGTGGTGATGAAGTTGCCAAAAAATTGAGCAATGGTTCACAACCAATCTAGCCACTAATTATGTCAAAAATATAAATTCTATGAGAATCGAGTTTGTCCTTAAATAACAGGAAGTCACGTGTACCTAAAGACTAAAAACCAGTCTAACAAACCAAGATTTCCATTTTGACAATATATAGATTACAGAGAGATGTGATTTTATTCAAAGATACATAACTTCAAATCACACGACAGCCAACAGCCATTTATTTGATCTCAATAAGACAAAACAACTTTTGCAGCAGAGTCCCAGACCTAAGGATTGATTAATGATCAAAATATAACAAGGAGCAAATAGTCATCAATGCACACAAAAATAACACATTCATCAGTTAAGGGGACCTAAAGAAAGAAAGAAAAAAAGATCACCTTTTCAATGAGACAGATCAACAAGGGAGTCAAATTAAACACCAGCATCCTAGATTTCGCAGAACAATTAGTTGTTAGTCCTGTTGCAGAGAAGTCAATTCTATCCATATTAGCTTAAGTGTGTAGTTTAGTTACTGAGTTTGATGGGGGGTTCAAGCTCTTCACCCTCTTAGAGTACTTAAATGAATAGCGGTCCGTGGTGTCAGCACAGGCCCCATTTGGCAAAATCAACTCACAACCATTCGCAGAAAATCCATCAGAGAGACTTACAACAGGCGCAGAAACCTGAATTTCACTGGATAAAGTACCATGGTGCAGGAGACTCGAGTCAGTTTTACTGCCTCGAGTTCTTTTAACATACTTCAGATGATAGCGGTCATCCACTCTATCAGAACTTCCACTTAGCAAAATCTCCTTAGAGTCGCTCTTGACTAAAGAACTCATAAAAAGGTTTGCACAGCCAAATTGACAACCCTCAGACTTGAAGGCCACTACATGGTCACCACAAGAGCTGCTATCTCCAGAATTACCATCCTGGCCATTCAGCTGGCATACCTGCTTTCTAAACTTAGAGCGCTTGTAACATATAAGGTCTTGTCCATATCTGCCACCATCAATACAGGAATCCTCTGATGTGTCAGAACCACTCATAAGTGTACTCCTCACCTCGGCCTCATCTGAATGAAAAGTTTTCAGTGTTTCCTGCTGGTTAGTTATAGGCTCGGAGGTTTCAGTGTTCTCATTGTCTAGTAGCCAAATTTTCCTCTTTCTGTTCCGCTCATAAGCTATAAGTCTTCGGCTTAATCCACTAAAACAAATACTTGAATCATTCTCCACCGTGTGAGTCATTCGACCAATATCCGCACTATTTGTACAAACCTCAAGCTTCTGATCTTCACCACATTTTTTCCCTAAGGCAGATCTCTTATAGGATAAACCTTTCCAGATCCTAACATTCGGAGCATCTAAATGATTGGGATTTCCTAAAGAACTGCCCCTCAAGATTCTTGGTGAACTATTTATAGCTCTATGCAACTGAATAGCCAATTCAACATCATCAACAACTTCAGTCTCACCACTGCAACTTGAGTGTCCAGCCATCAAACTATCCCTGTCATTCTTGGAAAACAAATCAGATTCTCCATCCGCCAAATCAACCTCATCAATTGTTCCCTTGGGACTCCTCGACACCTGCTCTTTCACCTTTGCCACCTTCTTAATCGTCTTATTTGCCTCACATTTTCCATTGTGGACAACATTCTCCAACAAATTTTTAGACTCACACTTATCTTTCAACCCACATCTATTCTCACCCCTCCCCAAAACCTGAACCGAGTTCTTGAGCAATTCAGGCACCCAGCAATCCACACAAACCTTAAACCCCTCAAACCCTGCCCCCAAATAACACCAGGGGGTGCATTTATCATAATCCCTAATACAGTCTTTATGAATTTTTCGCTGACAAACTCTGCATGTACAAAAATCACCTGAATCCTCCGTAACTTTGAAGCAATAAGGGCACGTTTGCCCCGAACTGATACTCCTACGGCATTTTCTACAGAGGAGCACTATTCGCCAAACGCTGTCCAACGGCTGGAGGCGGTCCTTAGGGTTTGAGTGGTTGATCCGGCGGCCGCAGCAGTGGCAATCGGACAAATTGGGCTGGTCACGGGTCCGCTTCCCAGGCATCTGCGGCGGTGTGCTGGTGGCGGAGGAAGAGGAGGCGGAAACCGGGGACGGTTCGGTTTTTGGATCCGTGTTGAGCAGCTTCATCAAAGGGGAAGGAGAGGAGGAAGGCATAACTAAGAATTGACTGAATTCAATCGCAAATCAGCAGTTGTTGAACTTGATTTTGGGGAAATCAAAAATATCTTTTACAATCTTTCTCAGTAGATGGCATGGATTGGGAGGGGGAGAAAACTGTTTGATGAAAACTGATAAGTAGTTTTAGTAGTTTTACCGTCCACGAAGAGAAAAAAATTAAGGAAATTATCATTCAGAAATTCTTAACCTAATGATTTAGGTCGTCTTCGAGAATGAAAGGCAAATCCACATGAAAAATAGGGCACCGATTATTCATATTTGGGACGTGCAAACCCAAATCAATTTCTAGGCAAATGAAAACATAGAGTTATTCAATTGATTTTTTTATTTTTACTTTTGATAAATTTTTTTAAAAAAAACTGATGATCAATGAAAAACATGTACAAATGAATATATAATTTATTAGACAAATATGCAAAAGTATAATTATCCGATTGATTTAGTGCATTTGGAAACCAAGAAAAGTCAAATTTCAAACCATCTTAATTATTTCTCTGAGACATTATAAAAATAAAAAAACATAAAATGGTCCATCGATTGATGACTATGTTGACTCAGTTTAAAAATTTTCAAATAAATCAATTTTAAGATGACACTCGATTCTTCCAATTTTGTACTCCTAAGTTTTTGCAAAAATGCTCAAATGCACGCACATATTAATGTACCCACGGACTCCACTCTAAACATTTGAACATTTCTCTGTTAGTTTCTCATTAAGGGAGATTAAGAGAGTTGGCTCAATCACAAGAAACTAGAAAACTGGTTAAAACATGATCCCCAAATAAATCATGAACACAGCATAATAAGATTTCATCATTTCTCTAGGAAATAAACTAAATTATCTGAGCAAGAGTATTGATTTTGGACCAAAACAAGCAATTGAAATCATAATTTCAAACTTGGAAAAGTACATCGAACCCAATTTCACAATTATTAATTTCTCCAAAACTCAAAATTCCATGAGGCTAAGGAGTTGGTTGGCCAGGAAAGCATCATCTGTTGGTAACAAGAACACAATAAAAAAGAATTGCCAGGTCCTTTTGGAACGAAATCTGGCTCTAGGAACGCCAAAAGGAGTGTTCTTTTATTTAAGATGGGTAAAAAGCTTAGTCGCCACCTATATCAAGAAAAACGTCCAGCACCAAGTCAGAAGAGGGCTTGTCAAAAGTTCTCCCACGCGTAGGGGAAACGATTGAAGAAAGAAAAATGAACTTACACATTTGTCGACGCAGCGCCAATAGTCGAAGTATTGTCCGGTGCAGTGCTTGTGCCCAGATTCATCACCTTGAATTCTTTTAGAACATGCCTATCAAAAACAGCATATTACCATTCCAATTACAAACTATTATGCGTATAAAAACATCATTGCTATTGATTAATACGGCTAGCAAGTAGCAAATCAACGTTCCTGCATAAGCATAATCAAAAGTATTGTGGAGTTCGGGTAGATGTTTGAACTGAAACAATAACGAATTATGACAGAAAACACATGTTTGCAGGGTAAGCTTTAAGAGCATTGTAGCACCATGAGGATTTCTATTCATCCAGAAAGTGACCTAGATTCCACAAACACTGGAAGAGTTATTGATTTTATTATTTCTTAGTAAGAATTACGAAGGAGCAGCTGACAAACAGAACATAAACACTTTCACTTTTTGTTTACAATAGACTAAAAGCTTATCACAGCAGTTAAATTTATGACTAGTTAACTGACTGCAGGACTGATGTTATGATGCTTAAGTTCCAGGCTATTCCAGTTTCATTTCATTGTTCCCACCAACAATTAAATTCTAGTATTGGTTTGCAGCTCACTTATATAACAATTATAGGCAGTCAATTGAACAAAAGAAAATTAGTTCACAGAAAAAAAAAAAGCAGAATATATCAGAGACTCATCAATGATACATGTACAAAATTAGAATTAGTAAAAGCTAACAAAATCTGACATTTTTATATTCAGACAACTGAATGAATGTAGACAACCTAAAAGCCATGCAGCAACAAGAACTTTGGAAGCTATTGCAGAACTAGAACTGACAACAGATATATAATTTTAATAAGAATAACTATGATGTGTCGTCAACAAGCATTTACATGTATCCAGAAGAGAATAACTACAAATTAGAGTGCAACTAGTCTAAAATTGCAATTCTCAGCCGAAATATAGTGAAGCAGGGCATACAACATATAACACTCACCTGATATTCTTTTAGTGGCCGTGTGCATGGTGCCTTGCATCGGTCTTCAAGTTCCCTCTTTGGATCAACAGGCTCATCATCAGCCCTAAAAGGACCATATCAAATCCATTCAATTAACCAGATAGCAAGGGGAAGATATGATTTTTGCTTAACCAAAGAGGTGAACATCATCTAGACCTTCAATCACTAATTGGGAACAATCATCTAGTTGATCAGGTTAAACAGTGTCATCAATGCATGGAGGACTAACAAAAATAATATTTTTGTCTGAAAGATGGTTTAAGCAAGCCTCAAACAAAAATCATTCTTGTTTGCCAGATGTTTCTCTACATAATCTTATTGTAGTACAGTAAGATTCAGAAGAACATAGAAGAAAAACAAGTATATAGCAGCAACTATAAATTCATTTAAAGATGCTGGAAACTATGCTTGAACACCAAGTCCTTAGTAAATGCAAATATTGTAACTGCATTAGGGCATACCACAAAAGGAAACCCAGCAATTATGAAGCAGCTAATCATGAGCTACACATTCCTAACCGAATGAGGCTACTGAGTTTAATTATAAGGGTATACTAAGACTTCTCGATCCCCCAATCCAAAAACTAAACAGCATACACAAAAGATTTTATTTTATTTTTATAAAAAAAACCTAGAAGTAGAACTTAGAAAAACAGAAGAGTTGCATCAATTAAGGAAGAAATTCTGGTATACTGGTTACATACGATCTTAAGATAAAATTCCAAAAACTTCAAGAGCAAGGAAAATCAAAACTGGTCAGAAAATATCAACCTAACATCGCACACAGGAAAAAAAAATTCAAAAGATATGAAATACAAACAGGAAACAAAATTGAGATATCAACGGAGAAAATCAGCAAAACGTTCGATTCGTCTAACGGAAATAAAAAGTGAGAGAACACTCACATCTTTTGGAGGGTTACAATCTAGCGAAGCGACCTGAGAATAAAAAAACATCCCCAACAAAGTCATTCAATTGCGGATGGTAATATAACAAAAAAAAACCCTAGATTTGGAAATCGGATGCCACAATTCATGAAAAGTTGGATCCTGAAAGAGTAATGTGTAAAACAACACAGACTCACCTGAAAATGAGAGGGGTTTGGAGAAAGAGCGGAGGAGTGCAGATTGATCTGAAGAATGAGATGCTGGGTCGAGGTTTGGGGAGGCTGCGTCAAACTCAAATTAACGTTCGCTGGGCGCGTGTCAAACACGCCCTACCCTATTTCTTAATTTCCAACGGGATAATGTGAAATTAACTAAAACGTATATTTTTAAAGGGTAAATAGGGAAAAAAACCTTATGTTTTTGAAAAAATACTTTAATTTATTTTTATTAGTTAAAAATATTTTAATCTTTACTTTCGTCTATTAAATATATCAAAATAAGTTAACACCGTTAAATCTTAATAATTCAGCCGTTAAATGCCACAGGCCACTCCTTGAGACATTCAAGTGGCGAATCAAAATATAATAATACCATAATCTATTGATTTTTTTTGAAAAGATACCCCAAAATATTAATTTTAATTAAAAATACCTCAATCTTTTATTTAATTTTCTTCCTATCTTGAACTTTTGATTTCGTTAGATTATCTGACATTGTATTCATATATATCTAACCTCTTCAATATGATTCCAGACTAGTATTAACTCCTAATTACCTCTTACTTTGAAGTTCCCTAAGGCCTGGGGATCTTTTCACTACCCAAATTGAATTAAGACAAGCGTTATTTATTACTCCTTCCGACCCTAATTATTAGTCCCAAACCAAAATGACATAATAATCAATGTTTGTGAGTAGGGATGTCAATCGGGCTAACCCGTCGGGTTTCGGGCTAACCCTATCGGGCTGCGGGCTATTCAGTTCGGGTTGAATCGGGCTGAATTTTTATCAGGCTAAAATTTCTTGAACCTAACCCTAACCCACCGGTTTTCGGGCTGACCCGTCGGGTTGGCAATATTTACGAGTTTATTTTTATAAAGATTTTCTTAAAATATTTTAACAACCCCTAAAACAAAATAAAAAAAGAAAATGATGAACCAACATAAATAAAAGACATCAAATATCAATATATTTGCAAAAAAAAAAAGATAAGTGGATAATCATAGTTTGAAAAGAAAAAAAAACATCAATCCTTATATACCAACTAATTTAAGTAATAGAAGTACATTTCTCAACGTATAAAATGATAAAATAATGATTAAAAATTAAATATAGCTTTCACTTGGGTGAACATAACAACGAGTGGCTAAAGGTTCTTGAAAGGAAGAAATGAGTAGGTACGCTAATTAGGAGAGTGACGAGTGGAAGACAGTGAAAGAGAAAGAAATGAGAGATTTTTCGATTTGAGGGTAAAGGACTACGTCATTGGGAGAGATTGACGAGATTTTGTGTGACGGAAAATTAGGTTTAGGAAATTAGGTATATAATTAATGGGTATAGTAGGATATAAATAATATTAGAAATAATAAATAATAAATTATTAAATATATTATTAAATATTGCCGGACCTACGGGCCGACCCGCAACCCACCGGGCTCAGCCCGTTCGGGCCGCCAACCCGTCGGGTTCAACCCGTTCGGTTAAAAATAATTTTGGGTTGAAAATTTTTTACCCTAACCCGCATTTTAGCCCACCGATTTCGGGCCGGCCCATCGATTTCGGGCTTTATTGACATCCCTATTTGTGAGTGTAGTGAAATTAATATTTTATTGATGAGTGTGAAAAAGTTTGTCATTTTAGGAAAGAGAACTAATAAGTGGGACAGACAAAAAAGATAAGTGAGACTAATAAATTGGGATAGAGGGAGTATATATTTTTCATGTATTTCAATCCGAATACATCATATAAAATATGCATTTCAATTGAAATATAATTTCTGAACAAAAATATGAGTATAAAAAGAGTTTCCGATCTTTATGTCGTGTAATAAGAGACTCACTTATAAATGATTAAATTTTTAAAAATATAATTATATGAAACTCATAATATTGTTAATCCATTATAACTTAATTTACGAATTTTATTTATAAACACAATTTTATTCGAAAAAAAATATTTTAATCCAATGGCAGGAGCCAAATCATCCGATGACAAAAGCCAAATTAAAGGTGAGATATCATCACCATATCCAAGTCAAAATACATAAAACATCAATGCAATAATTGTCAAATCAAAGCTG
This sequence comes from Plectranthus barbatus, assembly GCA_026898455.1. Taxonomy (NCBI): domain Eukaryota; kingdom Viridiplantae; phylum Streptophyta; class Magnoliopsida; order Lamiales; family Lamiaceae; genus Plectranthus; species Plectranthus barbatus. The sequence continues at coordinate 480,988 of JAPKLW010000423.1, forward strand.
AAAATCGTCAGCTAATCCAGTCAAAAATGCATAAATCATCAAGATTCGAGCGACAGAAGCATTAAGTAGCTACGCTCAAGATCTATTCAAAGAACACAAACAGCAGAAGCATCAAGTAGCTATGCTCAATGTCCAATATCTATGCATAAAGCATAAAATCCAAACTACATCAATTAATTGTGTAGTAAACATAAGGTGTGTTACCATCAACAACACCATTATAAGAGGTTGCAGTTGCAACAGCTCCACCACTTGTACCAGCCATAAGAGCGTGCCAAACAACTCCCAAACTTGTTCAAATACCACAACTGAACAATCATACCTTCTCTAATAGTAGACACATCACCAGCTTAAAAAAAAAATGAACACTCAACCCGGTCAATGTAACAATTATCATAAGCTATCGGCCACCAGATTCAAAATAGAGATCTCGAAATTTGATCTGACACAGTCGCTGATAAATGGGCGGCCGGAGAGCACGTTGGAGGGAGCGCCGCACAGCGAGAAGACTCCAAGGTCGTTGATTGCACAACAAATCTCCAGAAAATCCAAAGAAACCACAATCAAATGCTTGCAACTGCCAATCGTTAGATTACATTGGGCACTAGAAAATCCCCAATCAAAACCAAAATCGTGCAAGAAAATCTCCATCACCGGTAAAACGGACAAGAACTCAAACCCAAATAATTTAGTCGTCGGTGAACAGCGGTGGTGGTTCGTCATCTTCTTCAAAATTAAAAGTATAAGCCATATTGTCGGTTGTTACCTTCAATCTGCTCTTAATGGATTAGAAGCTGGCGATAGATATCATGTTGGATTTATAGTAGAGAAACATAAAATGGAATGGAAAATTTTATTTTACTCAAATGTACTCAGAAATGAGCTTACACAAGATACATATATGCAAGGGAGGAAATTGCGAGCATGGACACATGCAACCCACATGTTCAGCAAAACATAAAAATAAAAAGAACGATAAAAGCGTGAAAATGCTTTGCTCTAATAAAAGAACAAAATTGGTGCATGCTTCACACTCCATCGACGCACAAACACCACCAGCTCTACAACCATCATAAAACCTTGCTACACCATCGCTGCGACCGAAATTCTTTTTAGTTATAGTTAAAAAAATTATATAACTCGATTCAACGGAATATGATTAATCCTCACAAAGCATAAAGTCTGGCTCCGCCCTGGCTGCGACCATCACTCACAATAGTAGAATCCCAACGTCAGTTGTTTGACAATAGTCTTGAAATTGTTCTTAGTTCATTGATTTTCTATGTATTGTCATCATGCATCTTGGCTGGTTTGTCTTAGATTTACTTGCTTAAATTTGGATTCGTGTATTTCTCTCTATTTTTGTATAATAAATGTGATGAGGGTTCAAGATCTATTTGGTTCTGACATAGCCATATAGCCCTTATGATCTATGACTAGATAATTCATGAGGCTTCCGATCGGCGACTAAGCAAATACGCTGTAATTGTTTGTAAATGAGTTGAGAAAAAGGACTATTTTACTTAAGTTAAGTAGGCTTCAGATTATTTCCCCATTTCATTTGTGTATTTTCTATTATTGGGCTTAAGTAGTATATATCTAAGGACTAAGGTAGACTACTTAGTTTAGCATTTGTTTTTCACAGCTCATAAGTATGTTTCTAAACGTGCATGTAGATTTTTTTTTCATTTTTTTTTGTATCCGAAGAAGAGAGTGATTTTATTTACTTTTACCTTTATTGGGAGAATGCATACTTTGTATGAATGCAGGGCAATAAGATTATAAATTAATATTCATGGGAAAGGAATTGGAGTTCTTTTATGCTACAAGTATGATTATGCTAACAAGTGAGATTTTTTGTTTTTTATTTTAGTGAACTGCTTATGGTTTGTGACTTTAATAATTTGTTAAACACTATTTTTAAACTTAGTGTAATATGCCTATTTCTATATCATTATAAGTAAAGGGAAATTTTTTTATGGGGAAGTACTATTTCTCCAAATGCAAATTCTTTGCGTGGAATTGGTGATGTAGATATACATTAATGTTGAGAAAAATAAGAGTTTTATTTTCTTAAACTTTATTTGATATATTTTGTTGTAGGTTACAACTTTTAATGGTTATTGTAACCTAAGAGGTCATGGAGTAGTGGACATTTATCTTATCTCCTTTAGTTTGCTTTTGTAAGCCTATATAAAGACATGTCTTGAATCAAAGTCATCACTTCCTCCATTCTCCTTTCTCTATAAAGAATTTCTAACATAGTGGCATTAGAGTGCGTGAGAAAAAAATGGTTTGAGAGAAAAAAAATGGCTAGCATTGGAGGAATGGGGCATTTTCAACTACCGATGCTTATTAAGCTCAACTATGATAATTGGAGCATCAAGATGAAAGCCTTACTAGGTTCTCAAGATATGTGGGAAATCATAGAGAATATTTTTAAGGACATTGAGGATGGAGCCGATCAAGCACAAAGAAACGTGTTGAAGGAGACAAGAAAGTAGGACAAGAAGGACCTCTATATCTTGTATCAATCAGTGGATGAAGACACGTTTGAGACTATCGCTAATGCCGAGATATCAAAGACGACATGGGACAAGCTCCAATTAAGTTATAAAGGAGCCGATGGTGTGAAAAAGATACGATTACAAACTTCACGTAGTGAGTTTGAATCATTACATATGAAGGAAACATAAGTGATATTAGAATATCACACAAAAGTGAAGGCCATTGTCAACCAATTGAGAAGTAATGGTGAGGATATAAATGATGTTCTATTCATGGAAAAGGTTATGCGAATTTTAAATAGCATGTTTGAGATCATCACCACGACAATTGAGGAGATGAAGAATCTCGAGGAGATGACAATTGAACAGTTTATCGGCACATTGCAATGAGGAGAAAAAGAAAAGGAAGATGAAGCAAACATAGACTGTTGCACAACTCCTACATCTCAAACTCAAGGAGCAAAATAGCCGTGGACATGGAAGAGGTCACGGTGGATGAGGCTATGGTGGAAAAGGAAAAGCCAACACTAATGTCTTTAAGAACTCGTCTGAATCTTTAAGAAGAAGAGGAGGTCGAGGTCGTGGATGGCGTGATGGAAGGTCCCGGAGAGATAAGTCACAAATAAAATGTTACAATTGTAACAAATATGGACATTATGCAATTGAGTGTCCTTAAGCACCAACCGATCTAAAGCATCAAGACCGATCAACCACTGGTGCACCCAACACTCATGAGGAGCAATCGAATTATGCAGAGGAGAATGAGACTTTGTTTATGGCTTCAAAAGGAGAAGAAGAGAGTCGAGATAGCTTATAGTATCTTGACACCGGAGCCTCGAACTACATGTGTGGTAACCGTAAGATGTTTGTGGAATTGAATGAGATGGTCAAAAGTATTATTTCCTTTGAAGACAATTATTTGGCCGCCATTTGGTTGAAAAGTGGAGAGCATCAATATATTACAAATGTTTATTACATTCCCAATATAAAAATAACATATTTAGTGTAGGACAATTGGTGGACAAAGGTTTTGAAATTCAAATTATACATAATTGCTTGTATTTGAGAGATAATCATGATAATTATTGCTAAAGTCTCCATGACCAAGAAGCGCGTGTTTCTTTTGAACATTTGTAATGATGTTCCAAAGTGCTTGAAGATGTGTTATGAAGATCCATCTTGGTTGTGGCATCTGCGGTTCGGGCACCTCAATTTCGGAAGTCTGGAAGACTTGTCAAAGAAGAATATGGTGCGATGTTTACCACATATCCTCAAGCCAAATCAAGTGTGCGAAAAACACCATCAAAGTAGTTTTCCAAAGGAGTCCGTGACAAGAGCTAAGAAGCCTCTAGAACTCATCCATGTTGATGTGTAAAAACCAATCAAACCAGATTCTCATGGTAAAAGCAAATACTTCATTCTCTTCATTGATGATTTTTCCAGGAAAACGTTGGTCTACTTTTTAAAATAAAAATCAGAAATATTTGCGATATTCAAGAGATTTAACGCATGGGTGGAGAATGAAAGCAACCTTAAAATCAAGACCATGAGAACTGATCGAGGTGAAGAATTCACATCAAATGAGTACAATCATCTCTGTGATGAAAAAGACATTAGGCGACCTTTTAATAGTGCCAAGCCACCACAACCAAATGGTGTGATGAAGAGGAAGAATCGAATAGTTTTAAACATGGCAAAAAGCATGTTAAAGGAAAAGAAGATGTCAAGAGCATTTTGGGCGGCAGTTGTAGCTTGTACAGTCTATTTAACAAATAGAGCACCGACAAAAAATGTGTTTGACAAGACGTCTTAAGAAGCTTAGAGTGGAAGAAAACCCGGAATAGGTCACTTGAAGGGGTTTGGTAGTTTTGCATATGCTCATGTGTCGGAAGAAAAAAGGACCAAGCTCGATGTTTGAAGTGAGAAACTCATCTTTATTGGCTATGATGCAAGCTCAAAGGGTTACCACCTCTACAATCCTTTGAATGGTAAAGCCATAATTAGTCGTGATGTTGTTTTTGTTGAAGAAGCTTTTGTTGGATTAGAATATACAGGAGGAGGAATATGAATTTATTCCATACTTTGAAGAAGATGATGAGATTGAGTCAACCATGGGTGAAATAGGTGAAGCTTTGCCCATTACAGCATCATCTCAGTCAAGCCCACTGGCAAACAATGAATTATCTAGTGATTCTGAGAATGAGATAGGTCCAAGAGGAACTCGAAACCTACAAGAGCTTTATGAGGCAAATGAGAATCAAAATTACATAACACTATATTGTCTTTTTGGTGATTGTGAGCCCATAAGCTTCGAAGAAGCCATTGCACACAAACAATGGAAGAAGCAATGGATAAAAAAATTCGAGAAACAGAAAAACAACACATGGGAGTTGACCAAGCTTCCAAAAGGGCATAAACCCAACGGTGACGTTGAGAGGCACAAGGCGAGACTAGTGGTGAAAGGGTATAGTCAACGATATGACATCGACTATGAGGAGGTATTTGCCCCTATTGTTCGTCTTAAAACTATTCATTTGATTATTGCTTTGGTAGATCAAAATCAATGGAAGATACATCAAATAGATGTTAACTCGACATTCTTAAATGGAACCCTTAAAGAGGAGGTCTATGTGGAACAACCGTTGGGTTATGTAGTTAAGGGTGAAGAAGACAAAGTGTTGCGATTGAAGAAGACTCTTTATGGTTTGAAACAAGCACCAAGAGCCTGTAACTCAAAGATTGACAAGTACTTTCAAGAAAAGAAGTACATGAAATGTCCATATGAGCATGCCCTCAACATCAAAATACGATGTAATAGTATAGTAATCATTTGTGATGATTTAGTATTTACTGGAAAAAATCCTAGTATGTTTGATGAGTTAAAAAAGGAGATGGCAAAGTGATAAGCTCATATTTCTACTCACTTATCAGATTATTTTCTTGTTTCTTTTATGCATTTTAGTTTGTTTTTATGAATAATTTGAGCATGAGTATATTTTGGAGGGTATGATGCTTGTGGTGCAAGGTTTTGTAAGAAAAATGAAGAAAAAGAGCAAAGTTTGTCAAAAGATGAAGATTTTCTCCACAAAGCATTCTATTTCAACCGACGAAGAGAAGTCGACGACCGATGCGCGGAGTTCTTTCGTGTCGACCGACACAACCCTTATGTTGGGCGATGTGAACCTGTCGACATAAGGTGTTTCGAGCTGAGGTTGATCTCGATGTGGGAGGCGCACGTCGACTAACACAGGGTCCATGTCAGTCGACACGCGCATTTTTCAGGAATGAGGATTGGAATTTTCGCAAGTTTTTTGAAAAGGACCAAGATGGAAGTTGCCAATTGAAGACATGGATGAATTTGGAGAAGAAAATACCACATTCCATTAATTCCTACCTTTCAAGAGCACAACCCTACCCCTATATAAACTCTAGTTTGGCTCATTGACAAGGGTTCCAGTTTTAGTTTTAATTTTTATTCTTTAGTTTTCAAGTTTCCAAGTATTCAAGGGCTGGAACCAAACCTCTTTATTTTTCTTGTACTTCTTTACTTTAATGCAATCTTTAATTTTGCTTTAATGTTTAATTTCATTATGCTAGGCTATAACCTTTATCAGATTCTAGGGTTTCTCCATCTGTGATACATGCTTTGATTCGAATTCTTCATACCCTTTAATTGGCTTAAACTTTTTGGTTTTATTTCAAATCTATATTCAATTGGAGGATTGAGAGATGAAGATTGGAATAGGTTTTTGTTATTAATTGATGGTCCAAGAGGTGATAGTTGATATTAGGAAGTGAAAGTTTAATACATTTGATTTTCTGTCCAACAAAGAAGAAGTCATTTGTAGGATTAATATGATTTTTATGAGATTGATTAACTTGTGTTTTTGAGACCGGGAGGAGATAATCACTAGTTAATAATCTAGGTTTTAATTGCCCAACAAAGAAATTAATTCCACTTTACCAGATTTTCCACCAAAAATGGTAAAATGGTAAAGATAATTCTTCGCTATATTAAGTGGATGATTAGGTATGGTCTATCTTATGTCTCTTCCAGCAATTTTGATATTGTTGGTTATAGAGATTGGAGTAGTGATTTGAATGATCGAAAAAGTACTACGAGATTTGTGTTATTTATTGGTAATATGATATTCACATGGATGTCAATGAAGCTGCCATTGTCACATTATCAACATGTGAGGCAGAGTACATCGTAGTAACATCATGTGTATGTCATGCAATTTGGCTAAGAAAGCTAGTGAAGGAGTTGAGATTTCAATTGGAGGGGCCGATGGAAATCTTTGTTGATAACAAGTCAGTCATTGCCTTAACCAAAAACCCAGTGTTTCATGGTTTCACTACATTTGAGAATGTGTTGCAAACAAAGATGTGGAGCTCAAACATGTGAAGTAACAAGATCCAGCGGCAGACGTTTTCACAAAGCAACTTAGAGACTTTCGTAAAAATGAGAAGTTTACTTGGAGTAACAAATCAAGTTTAGCGGGGGAGCGGGGGGTGTTGAGAAAAATAAAAGTTTATTTTTATTAAACTTTAATTGATATATTTGGTTGTAGGTAACAACTTTTAATGGTTATTGTAGCCGATGAGATCATGGAGTAGTGGATATTTATCAACTTTTAAAGGCATGTTTTGGTTGAGTCAAAATCATCACTTCCTCCATTCTCTCTTCTCTACATTAAAGCATTTCTAACAATTAATTGTGGTGTTTGTATAGGGAAGCACTCTATTGCTCCAAATGCGAATTCTTTGATGGTGATGTGAGCCATTTTAATGAATTTCTTCAACAAATAGACCACCTGGTATTAATTTTATGCTTCATTTACATATTATTTCTTTTTTTCAGTTTTTTAAGAATCAAGCACCAATGTGAATATTGTGGAATCTAGGAATCTATTGTTTAGTTTCTTTTCTTTGCCACACTTTCTAAGGCTTATTAATTACAAAAACACTTAGATGATTCTATTACTCAGAAAGAACAAAAAATGGAATGGATTTTTGCTTCATTAGTTGTATGATAGACATCGTGGTTGTTGTATCGTTTTGATTCTAGTCCCTTTCATCCTACGTCTAGATTCTCACAACATTCTCTTGGGTGTTTAAAGATATTTCAACCCAAACATTTTTTTTATTTGAGTGGTGCGTTCATTGATGATGAAGTTGTCACGGGTATGCTCTGTATCGTCTGCTAGTCCACTGTGTGTGCAAGATTTCATCACTTTCCAGATGGAAAAAGTACCCAAACCACCAAGGTGGTATGGAAAAATAAAATACTCAAACCAACAGTAATTTTTGTTTGCAATTAAGGTTGATAATTTAGATGCATTTTACTAATAAGTTGTTGGATAATAATGACACCCCCACTTAGTTACTTTAGATGAATTTCTTGATAAGTTTATATGTGATGATTGTTGGATTATAGTGACATCCATCACTATTATTATATGAACCTCCTCATTATTCTTACAACTTTTGAGACAATAAAGTATTTGATGCCTAAAGTATTATGCCGTCTAATAGGAGACTCACTCATATATAATTATATTCTAAAAATCTAATTATATGAAACTCATAATAGTGTTAAGTCATTATAACTTAATTTATGAATTTTATTATAAACACAATTTTATTCGAATAAAAAATGTTTTTCTTAACTTAGCAAGAACAAACGTCATAGATCCTAAAATTGATACTTTGCTCAGTCGACACCACGTCAACAATATTCATTAACCAAAATCTCAACAATTATACGAAATAAACCATCCAATAATCATAATAAAACACGCACGCATATATATAGCGAATTCAGGAATATAAAAGGTGATCGACCAACGAGAGTCTTAATATCGTCCTTAACAGTCTTTGACACTTTCAACTTGCTAAAATTTACAACCTGCGATGCCAACTACTACGACCATCGCTAAGACATTAGACCAGAAAAGCACATACAGTAGACGTGCTAGCTTCTTAACAAAATGACATTACATTATCAACACAACTCCTCTGACGAAACTTTCTCATCCCCTTCTAACTTGGCGTACTTCTCTAGTTGTCTTTACTTGTTGATTAGTGGGCCTCCGAAATCCAGAATTGCACTGATTGTCATAATGTCCAACTCCTACACAGGTATAGCACTTGATTTCTCCTCTCCAGCATTCCCCGGTGTGCTTATTTCTGCATCTATTACACTTCTGCTGACCCACATCTCTCTGTCTTTTCTAATTCTTTGACTTTTGCTGATAGGGTCGTTGATGCTCTTCCCACTTCCTTTTTGATGCATGGGATGAAAATGCGTAGGACTCTGGTGGCAATACTTCTAACATTGCAGGCACTTGGATGTTCCCGCGGGGACTGAGGGGTGGATGTCCCAGTGCGATGACCCTATGGATAAACTCAGCTATAAAGGGTCGAAAATTTCCAACACGCTCCCAAGTATCTGGGCGGCAGTAGCTGTGGGTGGTAACCAACACCGAAACCCATGGGGCCCACCTGTCAGGAACTAATTCCGTTGTCCTATCCATCGCCTTGTATCCACTGACTCCCAAATGCTCCACTCTCTCCCATTCAGTCAAATACGCTACTAAGGCTAAAGCGAGTCCTTCTTCGGGAAAACAGGGGTGAGCACGAAATTGACGAACTAAAATATCTTCAGCAGGTTCCATCTGCCACGACAAAAAACTGTTAGTACCCAACAAATATAATAATACGAAAACCACATTCCATACGCCAATATCCATGATTTTGTCATAGTGACATTATTGTCCTTCAACAGACCATGCCAAGGTTTTTTCAGATCCTCGTACTTACATATTGACTCACTTCGAGTCTGCTTACATCTGTCAAGCTTACCGTGTGCATTTTGCACGTTCAACTCCCTGAATCACTCTCCTAGTCCTCAGTCAAACTAACTCTGACTGTTGCACTTATCAATCAAGGAACTTTCAGTTTCTACTCCGCCAAAATCAATGTTCTAATTTCAGTCAACCACGGGTGTTGTGAAACGGCACCCTTAACGACTCCAATCTATTTCAACTTAACCAAAACCAAAGTCAATTTAAGTTTCCCCAAATTAATACCCTTTTCAAGGCCAACCGTTAGTCAGTCATTTCCTGATCCATTCTAATCTAACCTCCAAGGTTAACACAATACTCCAATCAAATTTACACTGCTCAACTCACGAATTAATAAATCTTTTAAGAAATAACACAAAATTTACACTGCTTGCATAATTCTTTTCTAAATCAATATTTTGAAACTCACAATTTCAATGGCCACCTCACAGGTGCCAAAACCAACAATTTTATCAAAAATTTTCATAATCACGGGATTTTCTCACAACACAAAATCAATCACTTTCTTTCAACACCTCGAGCATACTTTTCATCAACACCTTCAATCACTCTCCCTTCAACACATGAGCTCAAATCAACTTCAAATCACTTTCAGTCCATATACAGAATTACTTCAAACCAATCCAGCCACAATCAACATTGTGCTATCTTTTCAAAATCTCATTTAACTTCAAAACGTTTAAAGTGACTCGATCACTAAACAACCTTGCAAGCAAGTAACTTTTAAAACTTTCAAAAACGTACCTCAGGTCGCGCAGGATGGAGTAGGGTGTAAAGTACGAACAGTCCATTCAAACAACTTTCAAAACCAAAAGTTTAAACACTTGAAGTTTTCGAAGCGGTTTCAAACAAGTTTCAAAGTAGTTTCAAAACAGTTTCAAATCAATTTAAAAATAGTTTCAAAAACCTATCGCTCTGATACCACTTCTGTAACGCCCCCAACTTACCTTCCCAACTTTGGGGCGCGCTACAGTCGTGGTCGATGGTTTTCAATAATTTTTATTATTTAAAACAACGAAAGACTTGTAGTTAAATGATAAGGAAACCAAGGAAACATACATTTGTTAAACATTCGTTTTCTCAAAACACTTAAAACAAGGGAAGGAAAATGTATCAGAGAGCGGTGCAGCAGTGTGTGTAGCGTAGTGGAGATATGCATATGAGGATGCATATCTCAGGATCTATTTATAAAAATCTTTACCAAAACATCTGCATCGTCTTTACACCGTCGTTCCTCCATCCTCGCTGCTTAACCTGCGTATTTTAGAAACAATACGAGGGGCTGAGTACTAATGTACCCCGTGGAGACATGCCCGAAAACATACATTTTATATATGAAAGCTATGCCAACGCACACAGATAAACACGAGGTTTTATTGAAAAGTACCGTGTTATCTAAAACATTTTAGTTCGCTGCAGCTATCTACCATGTTATCATATCTGTTTAACGTTGTAATTGGAAGTTGGCCTACTTCCGAGTTACGATGAATAGCTGGGAATGGACTAACCACTCTACCCACTATCATCAATTAGTGCACTAGTCTCAGTATGTCACCTTGAGACCCGATCGATGGAAGAAAGAAAAGAAATACACAGCCTTATCCCCCTAGGGCTTCAGTACTCCAGCTGAACAGCCCGAGCTCATAAACAAAGTAAGGTTGCTAACCTTCAATAATTGATTCATAAGACTAGCTCAAGCACAAAAAACACTTGGTTCTCATCTTAGTGATTGGACTCTCTGATGATAGCAGTCAACAGAGGAACATATACGTAACATAAAAACATTTTAGGCATAATCATTCAATTTAAAACGAAACATTTTCACACATTTTAGAAACTGAGCACAAGGCTCGAAAAGGCATTTGCTTTTACTTGAAATAGTCCCCACCTGTGTTTTGCTTACAGGTATAAAAGATGGTCTGGTTATTCGTGCAGATTGAGCTGTGTTCCGTTCCACTTTGAATCCCTTTCAAAATAATCACAATACATATACAACTAATTAGGATGGATAATCTGAGTATGCCTATCAGTCTTAACTGATAATACTAGATGAGATTCGGACCTAGGACTGACATCTAACCAATAACTCCCAATAAACACTTCTCATACTTATACTTAATCATGCCTCGACTTCCTTAAACGAATAAATCAATTTCGACTCTCGATTTCATAAACCAACACCTTAAACATGCTTAAATATACTTGGATAATCTTAATATAAGCTCAGGAATAAAAAACGACTCGAAATAGATTAGGATCGGACAATAAATCAATTTTCTCCCTCCTGATCAGCTGTGTCGACCGATAGGGCTTTGTGTCGGTCAACACAGCCCATGTCGATCGACACAACCTCCATCGATCGACATGAAACTTGCCCGACACCAAAGTATCGACGAACTCGGAGTCGATCGACACAAGCTAATGTTGATCGACACACATGTGTCGATCGACGTGCCTTTGCATCGATCGTCGTGCTCATGTTGATCGACACAGACTGTGTTGGTCGACATGAGTCGCCTTCTCCGACGAGTTCGCGCGACAGAACCTGCAAACACCGATATAACTCCGATCTAGTCTCCAAACCCTCATGCAATCACATCTACATCATCCCTAGACTCTCTGGAGCTCGAATAACACATCCAAACACCATTTAAACGCAAGGAACAAAGTTGACCAAGAGCTCACCGGAAAATGAAGGTTGACGGCGGCGGTGCTGATTCCGGCGGGTAAACTCGCGTCTCCTGGTGTCCGAATGCTCCCTAGAGGATAGGGAACACGAATAAAGCTTCAATTCTCAACCTTACAGCCGATTAAACTTGTTCTAACATCAAAACCCGGAAAACAAAAGTGACGAACACCTCACCTTCTCTCTTTGATTACTCGCTCGATTCTCCGCCTCTCGACGTCCACCTGGGCTCGAATTGAAGCTGGAAGAGAGGGCTTCCTAATGGCGGTGGTCTCACGGTCTGGGGTGGCCGGAGTCGGCCGAAAACTTGCCGGGAACAGGGTTGACGAGTTGAGGGTTTGGGGTGGGTTTTCTTGTTACTTTCTCTCTCTAACCTTATATTATAAGGTGTGATATGATATAATTTCTCATATATAATTGTTTTAATTATTCCACTTCTACCTTTATATATATATTATGGTATATAATATGAATCCCTATAATTTCCCTTGTAATTATTCTAACTCAATTAAATAAAATCATACCTTGTTTCTCAAAATACTCAATATAATTTCCTTTAATTCCTTACAATTTATAGACTATGAATTACTTCATCCTATTACAATATCATCAATCCACTTAATTTCATCAACATCCCTTGAATATCTTTCCAAGTTTACACAATGAAACTCAACTCAATTATGGTAATAAACTTCTAAATCGAAATTTAGATTAAACCGAAAGTTCCTGCGATAATTAACACACAAAATTGGAATAACTTCTCTTATTGATTTCGAATAATACACGGGGTATTACATATATGAAACTCATAATATTGTTATTTCATTATAACTTAATTTATGAATTTTATTATAAACATAATTTTCATTCGAATAAAAAATATTTTTCTTACTTTAGTATGAAATATATATTTTCCATCGCAACGACTAACTAGCCCTTTACCATCGCGTTGCAACGCTTCCATACAAGGAGATCTAGGGATTTTTCGTCGGGCATGGGTAGGGAGCCATCTACGAAGCCAAATTTGTTCTTTGCGAGCAAGCAGTTGCTCATCTGTTCTAGCCAATCTCCATAGTTACTGTCATTTGAGGACGTCGGTGACATAAACATGGCTAGGATTGTCGGATGGTCCTATATAATAGGGCGACATGAGGTCATTGACGAATGCCACTTTATCGTCGTCCTTCGTCGTCATGGAAGAGGGGATTCACGGTAAAAGTCTTGATGCAATGTGCGGAAACGAAGAAATTCCCAACCTATGGCGCTGGTACCATGAAGAAATTGTTCTTCTCAATGTTCAGTATATTAAAAAATTATGAGAAGAATACATGGGTATATATAGATCTCATGTAGTCTAGGGTTTGCATGAGAATATCCCACCTATAATCTAACTAGAAAAGATAGCAGAGATATGACGTGACGTGAATTTCTCAACTTATACAAAAATATATATTGTGATATATATGTATCTACTAAATCTCAACTTAGTGACATCCATCACTATTATTATATGACCCTCCTCATTATTATTACAACTTTTGAGACAATAAGGTATTTGATGCCTAAAGTATTATGCCGTCTAATAGAAGATTCACTCATATATAATTATATTTTAAAAATCTAATTATATGAAACTCATAATATTGTTAATTCATTATAACTTAATTTATGAATTTTATTATAAACACAATTTTATTTGAATAAAAAATATATATTTTTCTTACTTCAGTATGAAATATGGCAAAGTCTCAGATGAGACGGTCTCATTATTTTTAATGTGAGACGAATTTAATGAAATAAAGTATTTCTTTATTGCAAATGATGTTTCACCATTTTTATTGTGATATTAGTTTAATGAAATGATGTATTTCTTTATTGCAAATGATGTATTTCTTTGTTGCAAATAATGTAATTCTTAAAAATGAAATGATGTATTTAACTTATTGAAATGATGTATTAAGGTCCGTCTCACAATAAAAAATAGTGAGACCGTCTCTCAGGAGACCAACTCATGAAATATATATTTTTTATAGAGGAAATATTTAAAAATGACCATTTTTGTTATACAAAAACCTTAAATAGCCATTTTTATTTACATATTCAAAGAATAGCCAAAATAATCAAAATTCCCACAAATACCCCTGCTCTCAACCTTATTTTTTTGCTGATTTGAATCTTACCAATTATTTTACAATACTATCTTCTTATTTCTTAAATTAGTGATAAAAAATATATTTATCAAATTATTATTGATATTAATTCTTCTTTTCGAATTGAGACCATAAAACTTACTGTTTATTTTTTATTTTTTCATTTAAAGTTTAATTGGATGTTTGTAATTATGACCAAATAAAGTTAAATGAAATTTAAAATTATATTTGGGGTTTGCAATAATGGTATTCGATCTTTGATTAAGAAAAAAATGAATAAAAAATATTAAAACACTAAGTACAATATTTTTGCGATTTGTAATTTGAAAAAAAAGAATGAATTAAAAAATTTTAAATTTTAAATAATATGGGTTGCGAGAAAAAAATAATTAAAAAATTAAGTACAATGTTTGCAATTTACAATTTAAAAAAGAAATGAATTTAAAAATAATAAACTAATGTGGTTTGCTAGAAAAAGATGAACTAAAAATATTAAAAAATTAAGTACAATGTTTGCGATTTGCAATTTGAGAAAAAAAGAGAATGAATTAAAAATTATAAATTTTAAGTAATGTGGTTTGCCATATTTTCCTTTTGCTATTTATGATTCGAAAAAAAAATGAGTTAAAAATTAAAAAATTAATTAATGTGATTTGAGAAAAAAGAATAAATTATGAAATCTGAAATATGAAAATTAATATTGAAAGGTAAGGGTATTTTGGTATAAATGACTATTTTTTGAATATACATATAAAAATAGTTATTTAAGGTTTTTAAATCGTAGAAATGGTTATTTAAGGTTTTGACTCTTTTTTATATGTAATCATTTTTTGTCCATCTAGGTGTGAGAGTTTAATACATGTATTCCTATTAAAAAAAGAAAAAGAAAAAAAAGATGAATTTCTTGATAAGTTTATATATGATGATTGGTTGGATCATAGTGACATCCATCACTGTTATTATATAGAGACTCACTCATATATAATTATATTTTAAAAATTTAAGTATATGAAACTCATAATATTGTTAAGTTATTATAACTTAATTTATGAATTTTATTATAAACACAATTTTATTCGAATAAAAAATGTTTTTCTTACTTTAGTATGAAATATATATATTTTTATGTGTAATCCTCTTTTTGTCCATATGTAATATTTTTTAAAGTATATATTTTAAATTTTTTAAACATTAGCGAATCTCTTGTGGCAAGATTTCTTATTAAAATAACATCCCATCCATAAATTCCATCACACATAATTTATGTTGTTATTTCTTTATTTTCAAATTGTGAGCAATAGAATTAAGTTCGAACTCTACTCAACCATAATTTAATATTAAATAAATGTCATGAAATTGAAATAAAATAACTTGCAACAACATAATTTAGCCTCGCAATAAAATTATGAGTGAAACAATAATAATAGTTAGCTTTATTTACTATTCCAATTCCCAAATATACAATGAATATGAATATGAATTAATGAATATGAATGTGAAAATATTTATCGTAGCTAGCTAGTCCTCTGCAATTAAGCCATAAAACTCATTGAACCAAGTGTGGTTGAGAGCCTCTGTGCATGTCGATCGACACAGAGGTCGGATGTTGATCGGAAGCAAGGCAGATGAAGAGGAGCTCGACACATGCAGGCGTGTGTCGACCGATAGGGAGGACAAAGTTGTGGCTCGACATGAAAGTCATCTCGGATTTTGACTTGACCTGTGTGTTGATCGACAGCACGCTTGTCGATCGACACAAAAGCTCGAAAAGGATTTTCACACCTATTTGGGCAATTTTTATTATTTTAGCCCAATACCCAGATTAGGTCTTTTCTCTTCTCTATAAATATGGGACTCATTTTGCACGAAATTGTGCTTGGATTTTTGGGAGAATATTGTAACATTGGAGTTTTTCCAAGACATTCAAGGTTCCTATTTTATTTGTAAGTTAATTAATAATATGTTTGTTTTATTCTCAGTCATGTTTTGTGGCTAGAACCTTAACAGACTCTAGGGCATTGTATATTCTTTTCTGATGCATGTTTAATTAAAATCAACTCAATAGCATGGTTTAATTCCTTGAGATTAATTTAATGAATCTAGATTTAAAGAAGGATCGAGAGATGAATTTAGGTTTATAGTTATCAATCGAAAGACTGAGAGGTGAAGATTGTTAATAGGAATAGGGAATTAAATATGTTTGTTTTCTGTCTCAGAAAGGAAGAATCTTGTGTAGGAATTAATTAGATAAATATTGAGATTGGCTAAATTTGTGTTCTTGAGACCGAGAGGAGAAAGTCACTGTTTAGTAATCTAGGATTTAATTGTCGGACCAAGGAATTTAATCCACCAAAATCTAACCTTTTCCCATTGCTGAGTTGATGGATATTGCATACTGATGATTAGAATATCTGCCCTAGGATCTGTGTTTTCCTTTATTGTTCTCAAAAACCTTTATTTTCCTGCACTGTTATCTTTAAATTCCAAAATCAAAATCCCTTTTCTAAAATCCTCAAACTACTATGTTCTAAGAACTGTGGCTAGTAATTTGGATATTTCGTTGCACAGTCCCTGTAGGATCGACCACCTTAGGGTGTAAAAATATTATTTGCTCACTGTTTTCTACGGTTATCATGCATCACATGATGAGCAGCTTGCCAGTGAGACATCCGAGGTTTATGTACGAATTGACTTAAACTATTGCACAACATGTGCAATATCTGGCCTCGTGTAATTCAAGTGGAGCAATCGACCAACAAGTCTTCGGTATTGCTCTGGATGTTCGTAGAAAGGTTATATGTCTTCATCATTAGTTAGAAACGTGACTCGAGCAGGGAAAGGAGTGCAAGTAACAGTGCAGTCTAGTATACCTGCATCCTGTAGGACATCTGTGATGTACTTAGTTGGAGTGAGGAAGATACCCTTGGCAACTCCATTCCTATGAAGTATTTAGCTGAACCAAGATCCTTGATGGTGAATGCTTTGTTTTTTAACCTCATTCACAACTGTTAAATTGGAGCTTGTTATGATCACATCATTTACATAGACCGGCAGAAAAATTGAGCGATCATCCGTGGAATAAGTGAACAAGCAATGATCATGTGCAACCAAGCTTTGATGCGAATCCCATATTCTGCTGTCTAGAGGCTTGTTTCAGCCCATATAAAAACCTACGAAGCTTACAAACCTCACCACTCCCAGCCTTAGTGTATATCCAAGTGGAGGTAACTTGCAGACTTCTTCATCCAAACAATCATGTACAAAAGCATTTTACATCTATTTGATGTAAACACCAGTAAAAAATTGTTGCAATATCAATCAACAATCTTACGCTCATAATTTTTTCCACGGGTGAGAAAATCTATGCATCTTCTCCCTCAAGTTGTGTATATCCCTTGGCCACTAGATGAGTCTTGTACCTCTCCATACTCCCATCAGCATGACATTTGATCTTGTACACCCAATTACACCCCACAACTTGCTTATCTCGAGGCAATGTGTGGTTATCTCCCATGTCTTAATTTTTTCAAGAGCATCGAGCTCTTCCTATGCCACCTGGCATTTGTCCTGACTTGATTGTAAGTTTTAGGTTCTTAGAAACAGATAAAGATGCAACCAAGCTAACAAGTGCACTTAGACATGCCCAAACCAGCCCGGAACCAGCAGCAATGTTTCAAAACCGGAACTGGGCCCTTATTTAGACAGGGCCGGTTTTGGTTCGCATTTTTAGGCCCGTAGAACCGACGGTTCCGAACCAATTGAACCGGCGGTTCTGTTAATATTTTTTTAAATTTGAATTTTCTCAATTTACGTGCCGGTTTGAACCAGAACTGGCAGTTCAGCCTGACAATATGACCGTTGGGCTGTTCTAACAACTATTTTTTCCTTGAGATGCGTGCCAACGATAATTTTTCAATTTTTTTTTCCAAAATTTACCACTATAAATACACCCCTTCACCCCTCGTTTTCAACACACCTCTCATCTCTCAATCTTCTCTCATTCTCAAGCTATTCTCTTGCTCTTCAATTCAATCTTGTGCTCAATTCTCTAGCTCAATTAGTCTAACTTAGTGTAGTTTAGTACTTTTCTTTCATAGTTTAGTCTCTTAAATTCCTAATCTTCCTTCAGTTTCATTCATAAACATGTCTTCTTCATCATCTCGTGCCAACAAGGGAAAGGGTTTAGATAAAGGTACTAGGAGGGGTAGTAGAGATACTTCCAAATCCAGTTCTTTTCTTTTTCGTCGCCGTTGTTCTTCTTCCGTCAATATTAGGGATTATGATGATACATCTAATCCCACTTCCACTCGTCATCTTTCTTCTTATCATGAAAATGTCATCCATGACATATTTGATGATGAGACATTTGTTTAAGATTTTAAATGATGAGACTTTCCTTGGAGAGGGGATGTGTATCTTATATCCTTTTTGTGCTGCTGGATATCCAACAAATAAACCACCCATGGATTTACTGCCTAGCTTATCATGATTAGGGAACTTCTTTAGAACAAAAGCAAGACCATCAAAACGCCTTGAGAAAGGAATAATTAGGTGATTTGTTATGGAGAATGGTGTAGGGTACCTTTCAAGATAGGATGGATGAGGGAATTTCTGCCCGGAAACATTTATGTAATTTGGATTAGTTTAGGAGAGCTTGCCTATGCTTCCTATCTATAACCCCATTCTGCTGAGGGGTATAAGGGCAAGTCCTTTGACAAACTCACTATCATTATAAGTTCGTATGACTTTGACAGGTTTACCAAATTGTGTATGGGCATACTTGATGAAGGTTTCTATGATGGAAGGGACTTGAGTTTTAAATTTCAAAATGAAAGCCCAAGTTCATTGACTGGAATCATCCACAATAGTTAAGAAAAATTGATGAGTGACAACCATCCAAGGATTTGACTCTATAAGGTCCCCATACATCCATATGTAAAAGCTGAAAGCAATCATGACTGGATATATTGCTCAAGTTATAAGGAGATTGATGTTGTTTGGAAATAGTACAAAGATAGTTCGCTGCAGGAAGAAAGTAAAGGAATACAAGTCTTTAACTGGTACAAAACCTTATTGGAAGGATGCCCTAGGCTAGAGATGGCTTATTAAGGGCATGCAGCTTCTCCTTGGAGAGACAGAAAAGATTTGATGTTGCTGGATGGCTTGAGGGGAAAATAAAAAATCTTTATCAAGAATATAAAGATTCTTGATTATCTTCCCTGCTGCCACAACATGAAGAGACCTAGGGTCCTGTAACAAGCAAAAGGTTGAAGCAGGGTTTGGAGTCTGCAGCAGCTTTACTGACAGATAGGATAGGAGGTTATATTTAAAGGTACGTAGGACAGACTTGAGCATCATGCATGGAAGTGAACAGTTCCAGTGTGTGTGACTTTACAAGTGGAACCATCAGGTAAGTGAAGAGGGAGAGGTTGATGTGTCTGTGTGGGAGTGAAATCATGTAACAGGTGGATGTGACTAGTTGCACCCGTATCTACTATCTATAACCCAACAACCAGAAACTATATATATCAACAAAGGCAGAAGATCAGTTACCTGCCATGTGTACAAGGTTCATTTGGAAGCCTTGCATAGTAGCAGCAGTAGTAGTATTCAGATTATGGTTCCAATCCAGCAAGAGCAGCTCCCTTTTTCCTTTGATTCTCCCACCAGTCAGGATCAGCTTAAAACAACTCTCAACTAAATGCCCTGGTTTCTTACAATCAGTGCACACTAATGATCTGCCCTATCCTTTCTAAATAAACATACCAGCTTGTTTGCCCCTCCCTACATCTTTTGACCACTGCTGTCAAACCTTTTACATACATTGCCATGTTATCATGATCTACCACTTAGTCTATTTTGTTCTACCTTTATCATGATTGAATAGATTTTATTCACTCCAGGGAGAGGATCAAGCAACAAGACTTGGTTTCTTTCTCTGTTAAAGCCCAGCAAAAATATCCTCTATCAGTTTCATCACAGCTTTAAAGGCAGATTCAGCACCCTCCTTGAATTCATCTGATTATTCTTCTTTAAGTTTCCCAATAACTTCTCTGTAATCATCTTTTTGTCCATATGTAATATTTTTTAAAGTATATATTTTAAATTTTTTAAACATTAGCGAATCTTTTGTGGCAAGATTTCTTATTAAAATAACATCCCATCCATAAATTCCATCACACATAATTTATGTTGTTATTTCTTTATTTTCAAATTGTGAGCAATAGAATTAAGTTCGAACTCTACTCAACCATAATTTAATATTAAATAAATGTCATGAAATTGAAATAAAACAACTTGCATCAACATAATTTAGCCTCACAATAAAATTATGAGTGAAACAATAATAATAGTCAGCTTTATTTACTATTCCAATTCCCAAATATACAATGAATATGAATATGAATGTGAAAATATTTATCGTAGCTAGCTAGTCCTCTGCAATGAAGCCATAAAACTCTTTGAACCAAGTGTGGTTGAGAGCCTCTGTTGCCGTCATCCTGTTTTTGGGATCAAACGCCAGAAGCCCTTCCAGAAGATCCGCTCCCGCCGCCGTCAGCACCGGCCACACCGCCGTCGTCACCTTAAGGTGGAGATAGTATGGGGATATGCCCACAGTCTCGTGTATCAAGCAGTACTGATGAATCTCCGACCTTCCGGGAAAAAGAACCTCTCTCAACAACAACTCCGCCATGATGCACCCCACCGACCACATGTCCACCGCAGTCGTGTAGTTTCTCAGCCCAACAAGGAGTTCCGGCGCCGTGTACCACTGCGTCCCCACTCCGCGGGCCGTGTACAACCCGGACTTGGACTCCGTTCGCGACAGACCGAAGTCGCAGATTTTGACGTCTCCCTTGAAGCTGTTGATCAGAATATTCCCGGGCTTCAAATCCCGGTGCATCACGCCCATGCTGTGGAGGAAAGCCACGCCTTCCAGAATCTTCTTCATCACCGTCTTGATCTCGCTCACCGTCAAGGGTCTTCTCGCTGCGCGAATCCATCTCTGCAGATCGCTCTCCATGCACTCCATCACCACCAACGCACGGCGGCGGTCGTCCACAATCACGTCCCTCAGCCCCACGATGGAAGGGTGGCTCGGGAGGGACGCCAGGATGAAGATTTCCCTCAACGTCGACTTCGACAGTCCATGCTTCTCGTATTTGATGGCCACCATTTCTCCGGTCAACTTGTCCAGTCCTCCATAAACCACGCCGTAGGAACCCGCGTTGATCACCTTCATAATTTGGTAGCGATCCATGCCCCGCAAACATTGCTGCTGCTGCTGCTCTCCATCGCCATCCACATTATTGTTGCTGCAGATATGAGTTTCAGCCATCATCATGATTTCCTCTTCTCAAATCTATTTTCTTTCATACGCTAATCAAATAAATTTCTGTGGTCTTCTCAGTTAGGGTTATATATAAGAGTTTTTAAAAGGGAACTTTCCTTGTGGGAAGAAGATATGAAGTCACAAAAAAGGTAAGTTTTGATTTGGTAAGTGAATTCAGATAACTTTTGTAGATTTTATTCCTTGATTTTCGCAGATTTATCATAATTATGATAATTATAAACTAATTTCTTGGATTCAGGTGAATACAAACTAGATTTATTTTATAGGTGATCGAATACAACATAAACTAAAAAAAACGCTAAATTTTAGGTTAATCAAATTTGTGTATTGGTGTTGTTAGAAGATCTCAAAGTAGATTGGAAAAGATATTTTAAATTTGATGAGTGTTGTTTCATGATTTTCGATTTAGTTTCAATAATTATAAATATAAATTTGTTTCTTGAATTCACATGAATATAAATTTATTATTTGAATAAGAGTTAGAATAAGATTAATTATAATATATTCAACTTCAATGAGAATCGTCTTGAGATATAAATTAAAGAAATTTGCAATTCTAATTTAAAATTATTAAGCCTTACCAATTAATTAATTAATAATATAAGCCCTATTTATTGATTTCGATAAGTGAAGGATAAAATTTGAAATATATACACGAAGAAAAACTAATAAATATATTGAATGATTGTGTATAGGGGTGGTTTGTTAAGTATGTCGAACTTTTTTACTATATTGTATACTAGATTTAAAATATATCTAATTTATATTTTAAAATGTATCTAATTTATATTTATAAATATTATATTTAATGCATTATAATATAATATTTTCAATATTATGCATCAAATAAATTTTAAAAAATATATATAAAATAAAAAGTTTATGACGTTTGATTTAAAAATAATCACATAAAGGATATTGTACATGTATATTTAAAAAATATTAAATATAAATTTGAAGAGATATAACAATTTCAAGAGAAACTATAAAGATAATTTTGTTATTTCTTTATTAGTGTTATTGTATATCTATGTTATAATAGAAAAAATAACTTTTTTCTAGCGGGAACAATTTTTTTAGACTATTATATCTATATATATATACTATTATTATTATTGTTTTCAATAGAATGTGTTACTTTAAGTTTAGAGTGTTGTCAATTTAGAATTTAAAAAAAATAGTTTAATTATTAATTCAAGATCGAAAGATGAACTTTCAATCCATTACATCTTCTACCCCATTTTATATGATTTCTTATTTTATAATATTGAGATATAATTAATAAAGTTATATATTTCTAACATATTTAACAATTGTTTTAAATTTATCTTATTTTTATTGATCAATATTATATTTAATATAACATAAACTATTTTTAGATTATACATCATATATATATATATATATATATATATATATATATAGAGTTGAGATCATGTGAGAAAATATCCTCCTGTGAGAAAAAAGAATGAATCATATCCATTAGATCTAAATAAATCAATGGTTGATATGCAATCAAGCAACAACTAAAACACGATCAAACAACGTATTAATGTTGCTTGATTGCGTTTTAATTGTTGCTTGATTATTTTGTTGCTTGATTGTGTTTCAGTGGTTGCTTGATTGCATATCAACCATTGATCTTTTCAAATCTAACGGACATGATTCATTCTTTTTTCTCACAGGGGAATTTTTCTCACCAGATCCGCTCCCTATATATATATAGAGTTGTAATCATATGTGAACCACCTCTCAGATGAGAGATAAGAACTAAATCTAAGTCATTCATTTTTAAAATCTAATGGATCAGATTTTATTTTTATTTTGAATTATTATTTTCTTTTTTTATTTAAAATATTGATAAAGGATATTATAGTAAATTAATATTGACAATATTTATATTTTCTTAACTAACTCCTTAATTATAGATTATGATATATTTACCAAATCAATTTTTCCATACGTTATATATTTTTTCTCTTTCTCTACAACTTCTTTATCTCTTTTTCTCTCAATCGCTATCCACGTTCATCCCTTTCTTTGCGTGCACCGCCGATGACCGATGCATATGCAATTACTACGTCATATGTTGAGCGCAAACTTCCATTCTAACAATCTGTTTCTAAAATTGGTGGGTTGTTGAAGGCGGAAATTGATAGATTTTTGGAAAAGGAGAAGTTGTGAAGAAGCGGTGGTGTACGGCGGCGACGGAGTGGTGTGTGTTGTTTGTCAAGGTGATCTATGTCAAGAAGATCGATCGGTGGAGATTCTTGATTGTGCACAACGTTTTCATTCTTTCTTATTATCTATGAAATTATGGTTGATTTTATTACGAGTTCCTTATTGTTTTGTAAGTTTTTTTTTGCTGATTCTTTAATTTTTTTTTCTTTTTAGTGCTTCTTCTTTGTTCGGTGTTTCTTTTAATTTTTTTTCGTTTGGCTTTGCTAGTTATTTATTTTCATATTTAAGTTGCATTAGTAAGCTTGCATATATACAGTATATAAGCCTGTACATTTGCAGTATGTTTCACAGTATGATTGAAGAAGAAGGAGTTGGAAGAAAGGGGTGCTACATTTAAGTCTATATATTTGCATATTTAAGGCTTTGTATTTACATTATTTTATCATGTATACTTGCATTACGAGTTGAAAGAAGAAGCAGAATGTCTTAACTATTTAGTTGCAATAATTAAGCCTGTAAACGTGCATTTATTAAGCATGTAAACTTGCATTTATCAAGTCTATAAACTCGCAGTACGTATATTATTTTTTTATTTTATAGTTGTGTGTAAAATTTTGACTAATGTAAATATATGTATATGCAGCAATTTAGCCTGTAAATTTACAGTGTTTAAATCTGTAAATTTGCTTCATACAACTATTTCTTATCTCCATGTAAACTTGGTATATTTTAAGTTACTGCAATAAATTAGTTAATATAATGCATATATTTTTTATTAATAATGCAACTTTCGACGAAGTATAAATATTGTTATAATTTTGAATTCAACAATAAAAAAATTGATACTATTAAGTTGCATTAAATACGCCTTCAATTATGCATCATACAAGTATTCATATTTGCATTAATGCAACGATTTGTAGTGTAATATTATGTATTATAATCGTGTGT
>JAPKLW010000423.1:506085-541137 GCA_026898455.1 Plectranthus barbatus
TATATATATATTTATTAAATTTATAAAAAAGTATATTAAACTCAAGTCTATGAGATTTGATTTAAAAATTATTATATAAAAGATATTATACATGTATTAATTATAAAATAATAAATATAATTTTGTTATATTTTATTAATGCTTATAATATATATTTATGATATAATATAAAATAATTAATAAAATAATATAATTTTTTTTTTGGCGGTAGTAGTTATTTTAGACTACTCTCCTTTAGTATATATATAGATTTTCTCAAATTTCATGGTATTAAAACAATACTTTTTATTATACTATACCAAATTGCACTGTTATCAAATTAAAGTTTTTGGTATACTGTACCAAAAATTTCAAGGGATGATGTATTCATTGATTTGGGAGTATTTTGTACCCAAAAAATATTTTTTTTTTTTATTAAATATATTTTTTAACTATTATTTATATATATTTTTACATTATGTACCCCCAATCTTTTTTATTTATATTGTAACTCAATTCTAAATTTCTAAATCCGCCCCTGCCAAATTTATAATATGACATGATTTTTTAACAGATTTAAAATTTAAACTCATTCTCATATGTCCAAGAAATATCGAACTCATAATTTCTTGATCATCAGAAAGACATTTCCACTACTGCACCCCGAGTAGAGGACTAGGATGACATGGTTATTTTGATATAGAAACATATTTATTTAAAATCACACAAACACATGCTCGAGAATCTCAAACTCTGCGCCCTAAAGACTAATATGATTATATACTGTTATCGTACCGTTTTTATACTATGTAATCATCGTATTGAAGATTTTTGGTATGCTTTGATTTATACAGTTCTTTCTGCTAAAATTTATTTGTATAGGATTTTATTTTAAATATATTGTTTTAAAATAAAATAAAAGCAAAAAATAATTATATGCACCCTGTAAATATTACAATGGTAATGCCATTACTATATGAGAAATTTTCATACAACATGATACCCTACCATATAATATTTTAGTATTATTTTCCAACCCTAATTGTGCATTCTCAATGAAAACAAATTGGATTTGAAGAATGTTCATTAGCTTATTAAATTAAAGTTGATTTTTTTGCGCATACTAATTTATTTTTAAATAAAATACACTATTTTAAATCTCATTATTTTAAGCTTTCTCCCTCTGAATTAGAAACCTAGTAGTACTGCTGTCAGCTGCACAATTTCTCATATTTAGTATTAACAAAATGTGGAGATATGATTAAGAGAATAATTTGGATGCAACCAAAAAAAACAAGAATTCCACCAACAGTCAAGACTCCATTGAACACAATAGACAGCTCAGAAAAACATCTCCCCAAAACATTCATCAAAATGAGAAATTCTACAGAAAAATAAACTATATAAAGAGCAGTTGAAACCAATCTGAGAGCAGTAGAGAAGGGAGATGATGGTGCCTTCCGCAGAATCAAACAAAAATATTCGGAGCCTCGACCCAATGAAGGAAGGAATTGCTGCTAAGCCTACCATATACAACTTCACGAGATCTAACCAAGCATATTGCTCTTATTTACCAATGGAAGCCTGTTTCTCCAAGAATTTTAACTTCTCCAGCAACTGTTCGATGGTATTCGATGCTTCCTGCAAGACAAACGAGAATGTTTCCATGAGGTGCGGCTAAAAAACTAAAGCATAAGGCAAGCAGGGCATGTATGGTATAAACCTTCATTTGCTTTCTCAGATTCTGCTCCTCCATGTCACGCCGCTGCCTCTCTTCAGAAAATATTTCAACCAAACATTCCTGCTCTTTGCTTAGATCCTCATATCTTTTGGTTGCCTCCTGAAGCTGTTCAGTGATAATAGGCATCAACCAAAGTGGGATCTTACGTTTAATTCAAGACAAACAATAGCTTTTGTGATATCGAGTATGTCTTAAAGCAGGCATCGAAAAACAAACCAGGAAAACAACATCACCATGAACTGTGGTCAGCCACTCGAACAAGCAAAAAAGTGTTGGCAAAATTACAGAAAAAGTTTAAACTTAAATTTCTAATAACACAAATCCCGCAGCCCCAGAAAACTATTCATCTCCTTCTAGAAGCCTTTCTATGATCTCCTACCACAATTCACATGCAATTTGGTCAGGGGTTCAGTAATCTGCAGGTACTTTACAACTACGCAAGTACTTGCATACAAATAGGAGTTTGAAAGATTGACAAGTAAAACCATGTTACTGTAATTAGAAAAAATAAAAAAATAATAATATATCCTTTAATAGATGGAAAATTAGTGAACATGATTTTTTATTTCAGAAAACATACTGATGATGAAATAAAGCATTTTCTGGAACAACAAAATGCACATCTATAGTAAAGTGTGCAGACAATTATACACCAAGAACAATCACAAACAAGGAAATCATGCAATACTAATAATAAACCAGAAGAGAGATAACAGGAAAGGATAGTGATGAGGACCAAAAACGCTACCTGAGCTTCGAGAGATTTGGATCTTTCTTTTTCATTTTGCAAATCATTCAGCAAATCACCCAGAATCTCCTCTTCTTTTCTTTTCAATCTGTGAATTCACAAAACACACAAATTATTCATGAGCCCTTCACACAGCCAAGGGTAAATCACTACTTCAGGAAGATAAAGCACCTCTCCTGCAATTTGAGATTCTCAGCTTTCAACTGAGCCAATGAACTGGAACTTGATTTTGATGGTGAAATCCCACTGTCAGTAAATAGATTCTCCTAATAATCACATTCAACAACCAATAAGTCACCCAATTTACAAAAGGAGATTATCCTCACAAGAGTGGTGATGAAATAAAATACAGGTCCATCAAGTTAGATGAAATTGACTGTTCAGTAAGCAGAATCACTTTTTTGCTGACACAGCATCCGCTTTACTCAAGTCAAATTCATCCTACAAGTTTACAAAAAAAATAAAAATTATATGTTACAAAAACAAACAGTTCTTTGAGATAACCAAGCAAGAAATGTAAAATTAACCCATTTCAGTGTTACGATGTCCTACATTGGATTCATATGAAAGTATGGATGGGAATATAAGTTGGGTTAATCCTTAACCCTTGACAATGGTTTAGAGATAAGTTAGTGCTTTAACTTGTATGCCTAATAGTCAGGTGTTCATAATTCAATCCTCCTAGCCCCAATCCTTGTGGGAGATATTCATTCTTACAGGTTTCATGATGACTTTAAACTAAGGACATAGTGATCAACTTCATCAAACTAGAGAAACTTAATTGAAAGAGAATCATGTACGGGAGACACCATGACAACAAACATGAATTCACCAATAGCGAAGTAAACTAACAAAGCTCATGTTTGGGCATTCAGAAAAAGTTCCATGCCAAAAAGCACTTCCTAAACTAGTTCTATTTTTATGGAAGGTAACAATGGTATCATTTGATAGAATGCTTCAAGATCTTTGAAGGTGCCTTTGGATTTTCTTATTCAACTTTCCTTCTTATCACCAAAGCAATTGCTTTCATATTATCAAAGTACTACACTAGATGTCACGTTAATAAATCAATGCCAGTCTCAAATGACCAACCATACCATGCTTCCCAACACCCACATAGTGAATTGGCTCAACTTTGATTCAGTTGATCATACAGAACCTACCACTGAAGGTCTTTCAGTGATATTCATATATTGAATCAAATGCATGCAAACCCCAAATTAACATTTGCATATAGTTCTAATAAACTAATAGCAATTCCATTGGTGGTGACTTGGATTGATTCAGTCTTCAGCATATTTGAAACTGATCACTATCTGTCAAACTATCTTGTAGCTGATTTATGCAGGGATTTCACATCCACTCTAATTTTGTGGATTTTAATCCATTCATTTTGAATCCTATAAATTCAGATCCCCAGCCAAAATGGAACATGGAGAAATACTGCACAACAGATGAACTGTCACAACTCACAGGAACTGAAATCTAGAAGTCACCTGTGACTTTGAATTTCTGCTTGTTCGTGAAGGCATTTCAGGTGTGTCACTTGCTGCAGCCTGACGGTTTCGCAACCCTGTTCTGGAAGGCTGACCTTTCTTTAAAGATTCCTTCGAGGATGAACCATTAATCTGCTTTCTCGAAGTGTTGTTTAGCCTATCATCATCACTTGGATACTCGGAGGATGATGTGGATTGGTCCGTGTAAATTGGCTGTTTCTTAGAAGACCTGGCACTTTCCTTCCCATTCAATGTCCCATTGTTGCTTCCCTTGTCCCCAAACTTGATTGGTGTCTTGTTTCTTGAAGCAACACTTCTCCTTTTAGATTTAGAATCTCCAGGTAAAGAATCAGGAGAGATCTCTGAAAAAACAAACTTATCAGTCTTAACCATGAAAAGATCATATAAGATGTTAAAATATGCTAAGTTGGGTTTTTTTATTTTTTTCACTTTGACTATCATTTCCTTTCTCTATATGCTTTTGGTTTCACTGGAATGCATCAATCCTTTTCTATTACCTCTTTCATTAACTTTTTTACTGCGTCTTGGAGCATAGCCAATTTTGTGACAGTTTGAAGACCTGAAAAGGAAAGAAACAATTAGAAAAACCCCAAGAGTAAAGCAAAGAGAAAGTAACTTAGCTTCTTATGAAGAACCTAAAAAAACGATAAATACAAACCAATAAGTCCTCTGCAATTGTATTAATCGAGCCTCAAGTTTAGCAAGGACTGTAGTTCGTTCAAAACCTTGCTTATCATGAGCTGGTTCAACGAAATCTGCTTCAAGCACACCTTCAATAGGGAAGCACACAATGACAAGCAATTTCGCGAAACTTTTAAAGTTGAAATCTTAAAATAGTACCTATAACTCCACGACCATCACTGCCAGGTGGATGCCAAACTCTCCAAAAGGGCTGAAAATATGAAAATATAAACATTAACAGCACATTCTAGAACGGAATTTAAGGAATAAATGTTCATCAAGACAAATGTGATAACAATAAATTTCAACAGTGCCAATTGCCAAATATTTAAAAAATGAGTTTCCCTAAAAAAATTTACTAATGAGTTACATTTCTTCTAATTATTCTCGTTAATTAGAACAGCTGGTTGGCTATTAAAGTACCCCAAATAAATGTTAATCCATAAGCAGCATACAGAGCAGCTATTTAACTCCATTGTACACTACTGAAAGGTGATGACATCATGCATGTGCACCAATGCCCATTGCATGTCATATTGTGCTTGTAGGAAATTAATGCAATGGACAAAAGCCTCAATGGAAAATGACAAAATGATGATCTAAGTACTGAATTCCACCAGAGCAACTTAAAAGTTGAAAATAATTTCTCACCAAAATAATCAACCAAACTATCAGGATTATGTAACAGTAAAGAAAAACACAACCATTGACCACACACAACAACTGAACTCTAGATATACACAAATCAATCATCAAATCATATAGAAATTATATGCAGCAGAAGCAATTTCTTCAGTGTCAGAAACAATTATATAGAAAACTACCTTAATAAGACGGTTTTTGTGATAGACATTGAACCCCTGAACATCAATGTGAGATTCCGCATCCTTAACAAAACCAACAGTGACTGTAGCAACCATCTATTGCAGAAATGAAAGTTAGCGAACAAAGTAGCAGAATTCAGTAGCAAAGGAATCAAAATTGAAATTAAATAGCAATGGATATTACATTTGAGTTCTTTGGGAACCCATCAACACCAGGTTGAGGACGATATGAAATTTCCTGAGACATCATCATATCATTCACAATATTGTGATGCTCAACATCTTCACCACGCAAAATGATTCGAAAGCCTGGAGGAATTCTGAGATACAGAATAGCTGCATAACTCTGCAATTTCAAAAAATAAAGTAACTGAATGACAATATATTTGTTAGCCAAAAGAATTTGTGAGCGCATGTATGTTTCCTTCTACTTATGTAGGAATTTTGGACAAAAACTGGAATGAAGAATAGGGAAGGACTAAAAACCAACTGCATAATATGCCAAGCCCATTTCACAGTATCTATCAAACAAAGTTCCTAATAAAGACAAAAATATTAGACTAGGGTGGATTGATCTTCTCTCTTTAAATTCTACATGATTAAGTTCTGCTATCAATACCAAGAAATTCTTATAGCTTAGCCTCCGGAGCAGTCCAGAAAAAAGACATTTTAACTTAAAAAAGACTATTATTCTTGTGAAGTTGAATACTCGATACAAACCTTTCTATGGCCATTCTTCAATCTGTAGACTTTTACAAACCTTTCTACTCGATACAAATGATGATATCATACTTAAGAAACTTTTGCAAGCCCCTACCATGCAAATAAGGACACAACTAATAGAAGCCCAACAGATTGAAGTACAACATAACTTATTAAACATAATAGAATACCTAGAAATTCTAATCTTAGCCTCCGGAGCAGTCCAGAGAAAGGACATTTTAACTTATAGAAGACAATATTATCCTTGTGAAGTTGAATATTAGATACACAGCGTTCTATGGTAATTCTTCAATCTGTGGACTTTGACCGACAACCACTAGTTCAACTGATGATATCATATATAAGAAACTTCTGCAAGCCCCTAAAATGCAAATAAGGACAAAACTCATAAAAGCCCAACAGTTTGGAGTACTAAATAACCCATTAAAATAATAGAATAATAAAACTCAGACATCGGACACCGAACTAGAAAATAGAACATCAGAGCATCATAGTTACAGCCTTTTACCCTCAATGAATGACGATATGTTAGAAAATGCTTGGAGTTGGGATATTTTCTTGCCATATCAATGCTTTTCTCATCTCTATTGACACCTCTGATTTGGATATCCTACAAATATAGTTCAAGGAAATGAATTATGTTGTAAACTATCAACAATTCAATCAAAAATTAAATATCCTGAACACATATGGTAATGGCATTTGCAGCTTACGTGTGGATCTGTGTCGAAATCCAATTCCAGCTGTCCCTCATCATCATGCCAAATATTGTAAATAATTATCCGGGTACCCTGATCTTGCATCTGATTAAACTACACAGAAACAAGAAAGATAAGGAAAGTTAATCAATCATACACAATACCGTTTGGCAAATTGGCCCAAGAGTTTGCCAATTTCAGTGCCTCGTGATGAATTTTCGAGTTGTCTTAAGATATTACTTAATCGACTAAAGTCTTGTGCAAAAATCAAATAATATTCCCCTAAATAGTTTTAAAAACTGGACTAAGCAAGGCATGAGTAACTTAAAAAAATCAAGTATATCAATCTTTTCTTGCATTTCAAAACGTATGCCTAGATGGACAATTGGACATAAGCAAAACAATCAAGTTCTTAGCATGTACTGATGTAAGGAATCAGCATAAAAGCAAAATGAGGGAAAGATAAATGGCATTTTTTTCACACTCTTTTAAAGTGTACAACACTGCTGCAGACTCCAAATACAAATGCTTCCCTACCGGGAAGGAGAACATTGCATTTTGCAAAGGGTGTTGCAAAGAAAAATATGTACAGTCTCATACTGACTCTTATGTCTTATATACTGTTGCAAAGGGTGTTGATGAAGAGATTATGCTTCAATTGTGTTGCGCATCAGAACTTTATAAAGCAATCTAAACTAAGGAGCAACTGAAAACATTTTCTTAGAAAGAAAAAAAAAATCACCTGCCCAAGAAGCTCAGCTTCATTTGAAAATGGAGACCACTGAAGTATTGTTTCAACATTTCGGTCCCAGTCAGAGGCTGATGATCGAATTATCCTGGTTGAATCTTGCCCACTTCTTTCATAGTCAAGCTTTTGATCATTTAAAGAATAAAAAAGTCATGAATCAGCAATGATGCCAAATGTTTAGGAGAATATAAATAGTATTAAAAAATAAAGCAGTTATTTAAGGTGTAAAATCAGTCTATTATGCGTGAAGAACGTAACCCAAATACTCAATAAAAAATATTTTAAAAAAAAACATTGTCTAGTTTATTCAGTCAATTTTCGTTTATTATATCATCTTAAAGCAGAAAAAAAAACTAAGTTGGTCACACTTCAGTCTCGATATTTCAATTTCTAGTTTCTTTTGTTTTCCTTTTTTCAGGGAAGGGGTATGCAATTCCTCACCATGGGGACCACAATATCGGCCTTTCTTGTGCACCGCAAAAATGTATAGGACAACAATCCAATGCTTTGTGTCGACCTAAAATCAACAATCCAAAGTTAAAACTCAGGTGCAGAGTTGTGAAATGCAAAATCATGCAAGCAGCACTCTTCAACTAGTGGGGAACAGATAAGTGATAATCAAATTAGATTAAAGAGTGATTAATCAATTAATTATCACCAAGATAAATAAAAATGATACTGCTAATAGTACTGGTTAGAAATGTAAATATAGGGCGCGGTTGCAGTAAGAATCAGCCCCAAGTAGGAACTAGGACAGCAGTTAGACCATCTTCACAACAGTCTAGGGAAGACAAGGCAGCGACCTAGACCAATTTTTTTACAACATTTCATGTTTCAAACATTTTTCCAACATTAACTAATTCAGAAATTAAAAGAAACAGCAAACAAAAGCATAAAGTTTCAGATATGGTTTATTTGAGTAGATAATTGAAGTTTGTTCAGTTATCAAACTATAAAAGATAGGTATATTTCAATTGATACTTCTAAAGAGTAAACGTTACTAGGATAAAATACTAACATGTAAGCAACTCGGCAATATAGAGAAGGCATACCTCAGTCCGTTCTTCCCATGACATTGAGAAAAAACAATGACATCGGCACCAAGTCTCATTGTACTAGTCTTAAAACCATTTCCATCTGAGACATAGAGCTCTGATAGTAAATCAAGGAGAAAAACTAATGCATGTTTTCAAATCACAGCATGCATGAGTGAGGTGCGGCGGGGGCTGAATACACATGTGCACACTGCAAGCTATATATGTGTGTACCTGAGTGCTACAGTAAAGTGAGTAAGAAAGTAGAGAGAGCTTACACTGCCCAATTGTATCTACCATTTTACTCTTTGCAGAATAGCCAAGAGACATGCAGTGACGCATTTTATCCGGATCCATTCCACCACCGTTATCTAAGAAGACAGGTTACAGGTGAAAAGAGAGACTTAAAAGAACCTAGTTTGCTAGTATTGCTTGAACAATCACAACACAAATAAATAGAGAACGATGTAATTAATCATTTTCACTAGCATTTTGCTAAAGAAAAAAAAACGCATCTTCAAAAAAACATGTCATATGTGAAGAAGAATAATCAATTAAAAGACCCTACTATTACTCAGACAATCAGAAGAACCAACTTTTAGAGCCTTCATATGCATAAAATATCACAGCAAATAAATCAAGCAAAGAGAAATATAGAGGATCATTACACGAATCCTAATTCACAGAAAAATCAGACTGTTCTCAACCAAAAGATCAAAACAATTCCGATGAAGGTAGAAAATGTATAACATTAAACTTGATTTCAGTAGGGAATAAGAGTTTAATATCAACACATATACATGCTGTACACCGAGTCATCCGTATAAAAGGTAAACTTTAAACACCAAGGTAACTGAAGCTTTTCTTAGAATACCTTCAATCAGCAACATTATGCCACCATCTTTCTTACTTCTCCCCATATCTACATTAACGTATGTTGCTCCATTGCAGACCTGTCATAAAAGTACAAGTAGGATTCAAAATACAAGAAGCATAAAGCAAACAAATTCCTGGCGCAGGTTGATCAGCAGAAATAATTAAAGTCACTTACTTCATCCAATGAATTATCCAACAGCTCTGCAAAAGCTGTAATGCCAATCCATATTAGACCCAGTATGAAAGAATGAAGTAACACCAATGCATCTCAAGTCTCAACATAAACCAAAGGTGTAATAACTTGACAATACCCCTCACCTCTAAGTGGACGAAAGACCTAAGGTCAAACTCTCTTAGGCCCAATTTAATTTGTATCTCAATTCGAAAAAAATATATATATATATATATATGCATAAACCAGAAATATATATCAGGTCAACATTTAATTAAGTTATTTTACCTCCAAGGGCCCATTTATGACTGGTAGCATTAGAATGTAAGAATCTTGGATGCACTCTGACATGGTCCATGCCACCTGCGTATAGAGAAATGGATGAGTGGATACCTTCATCCCATTACTTGTCATCTCATGGAAGGACAAAACAGATGCAAGATGATGAAAATAGAATTTTAAACAACACTATTCAGTATGCTACCACCTTTTTGTTCCTGACAATCCTTCACATAGTAGGAGTCACTCAACAGAGTATATGTTTGAGATTGCATCAAGTTCTCAGGTTTGAATGGATCACAATTCAACTCATCCAAACACATACAAAAGCTTCATGACTATTATTTTGGTCTTTGTTTGATAAATGTAAAATACCATGTACTAACCATACTCAATTGATTATCCCTATCTTCCATGACTACAATAGCCAT
Source organism: Plectranthus barbatus (assembly GCA_026898455.1). Lineage (NCBI taxonomy): Eukaryota > Viridiplantae > Streptophyta > Magnoliopsida > Lamiales > Lamiaceae > Plectranthus > Plectranthus barbatus. The sequence continues at coordinate 516,537 of JAPKLW010000423.1, forward strand.
AACGCTAATTGAATGGGTATATGCATCCAAACATCAACAACCATCTCAGTGACTCAATGATTACCAAAAAAATAAATTCCCCATATGCTATCAACAGCTGGTTCATAGGATGTCGCTTTTCTCATTATTTTACACAATGAATCTGGCCATTGTATACTCAAACTCTCAAACTCTATGACCAACAGAAAATCTCTATGCCATTGTTTCTGCAGCTAGGTCCGGGAATGGCGCCAGCACATGATTAAGTCGCCAACAGGAAATCTCCACCCCCATTGTTTCCGTTTGAATACAAATCTCCACCAAATACTAATGCACATCACAAACTATTTCGCCCAATTTTTCAAGAATCCCTATTACAAATGCCAAAGGCCAAAGAGAGAAGGTACAGCAGCGGAAGCAACTTACAATACTCGAATATCATCCATACACACTTCTAAACCTGTCAAAAATTTTAACCACTCGGTCCACTCCTATGCACTAAATAAATTCAAGCACAAAAACAAAAGCTACTTGCATGTCCAAAAAAAATAAAAAGAATGCATCACCATTAGAACATTCCCAGTCATTAGAAGGTGCGTCTTCATAATCACCCGCCTTCCAGAACTGTCTCACAAATGTCTCGGCAACGGCGTTAGCCGTCGTGGACGGAAGCGCTAAAGGCAACGGCAGTGGATCAAGAAACCCGAGTGGCAGCAAAGAGTTCTCCGCGGTTCTCCTCTTCCTCCTGACAATAACATCGCCAGAAGAATCAGAATCGGAGTCGGAGAGTTCGATAACGTCAAGGGGTCGGGCGGGAGACGCAGAGGAGTTGCGTTTGTGCAATGTACTCGGGTTGAGCATCTCTTTCTTGACATGTATTCGGGCACCGGTGGCCATGGGTATTGTGAACGACGGTGATAGTGAAAAGTTTCAACGGAAAGGATTTGAAAGAGATGAAGCGCCTTAAGTAATGAGAGAGAAAAAAATTCTTATGCAATTCCTATGGTGTTCTTGATCTTGAATGTGAGTAGAAAGGTTTTCCTTTTTAAAGTTTCACGAGGGTGTCTTCCTCATCCTCTCTCTCTCTAGATTTGTACAAGTTTCCCCAATTCAAGGATTAAATTTCAACTACCGAATTGAATTTGACTACGCATCAAAATCATTTCGATTTCCACAAAACCTGAGGTGGAGTACGTACATGATGATGACTGGAGTTGTAGGTTTAGTTAATTAATTATAATTAATTAATAGATCTAATAACGTAACACTTAATCTCTCACATTAATCACTCAAACTCTCCATTTTTGGTAAATTGTACGAGTCAATCTTTGTATCTCCAACTATTCACTCATCATTTCATTACCATTCAAGATTTTAGGACAAAATAAACAAGGAGTTTTTCAAACTACTACAATATATTTAGCATTTATTTACATGTGGGGAGAAGTTTGATTTAGGTTTTTTTTTTATAACACACCCTATAATACTAGGATAAGCGAAAGGTACATAGAAGCAATCCAAGATAAGTCTCACCGCCTAAATGGGATAGATCCAAATAAATTTTTTACCGATTATGAAATCTTCCTATTCGCCAGTTTCAATTATTGTACTCTAATTTACTCAAAAAAAATTATTGTACTCTAATTAATACAAGTAATGATAATAATTATAACCATAATATGCATATATATGCAATGACTGTCGGAACAAAATTGAATCGACAATTCTCTTATTTTAGGTAATTAATTAATGGGCAAAACTGTGAGTAGATGAAACTGTGGGTCGATGAAATTGTGGGTCAAAACTAGGGATCGGTCATACCACGGGTTACTCGTGCAAGAGTGGTGGCTGAATATATGGAAAATATTCGGTGCATGTAGTTTTCTAGTTTAGTGGGATTTTGTTCATATTTAAATAAAATCTAGATATATATTAATTTATTTATAGATATATTAGGGTATGGGATATCTTTACCTTATTGTAGTTGATTTTTCTGGTGTATTTAAGAATCTTTCCGTATAAATATTCCTTGTTCCCCATCATTATAAATTTGCTTAAACACAACGTAGTTGTTGGAGAGAGACTAGATTAGAGGGAGAGTATGATTTGTATTTCTTGATAACTCTGTAACCCTAGTATTATATTATTCACCTTGAATAATATGTATCACTTGTGTAGGAGCTATCGCTCGAACAATTATAAATTCTTGTGTCCTATTTATTTATTATTTGTCATTTGTGTTAATGATCAATTCAATTCACAACATATACTGTTGCGGTCCTAGGGTCGTGCGAAAAGTACACAACATCAAAGCTATCGAGTAAGAGAATTATGATGTAATTCCTCTTTTTTATGTATGTTTTGATGTGTCAAAATACCACTAGCTTAGACTACCTCTAACAGCAATCACCCCAACCATCCAACCATTCAACCACTTCATTATTTAATTAATTTCTCTTTCCTCCACATCATTAATATCATCCCAACCCAACCACAACAATTTTACATACTCTATCAGCAACCACCCAACCATCCAACCACAATATTATATATAATCTTTATTTAATTTTATTATCAAAATTAGAAAATAAAATTAATTGTTATAATTAAAATTATAATTTTTTGTAATGGAATTAAATAAAAGTAGATTTCATTGATCAAGCAAAATAAAATTATATCGATTACAACACAACATTGAAAATAAGGACGACTAAATGAAATTAAACCATACATTTAAATTAGTACATTGAAAATAGAAGTACAATGCTAAATTAACATGAAAATAATTCTTGCATAAGACGGACTTTAATGGATTCTTCATGATTATTTTTTATGAATGGTGTAGATCAATCAATATGATTTAGTATATATATTAATTTAAAACCAAAAAATAAATATATCAAAATTGGTCTCTATTTGTAGAGAAAAAAAATTTATGAATTTTGGTATATTATTATTATTTTTTTGATATTATATAAAACATATATCAATTTTATTATTATTCATTACAAAAAAACAAATATAATACATTTGTTGAATTTTGATTAAAAATAAAAAATAAATAAATAAAAATGGTGGGGCTTACCTGGTTGGATTGGAGTGGGAGGAGACCGTCGGTCGGTCTATTTCATGGAAATGGAAGCAATAAAGTTTTTTTTAATTGATATATACTGATGTGGCGGCAACCGACCGCTCAAACGGTTGCCGCTAGTAGTAGTCTTAGAGTGTCGCTAGCTTAGACTAGTCCGAACTTGTAAAGTCTTGTTTATGAATTTATCGAGTTATAACGGAATCGCAAGAAGTTTGGGAGCAAACTGGCTACCAGTTGAGAAATCAAGAAACTAGCAACCAGCCATGAATGCAGAAAATTGGCAACCAACTTGGAAGCAATATCTAGAGAAATTGGCCGACACGTCATCACCAGGGAGGGCGAATACCAAACTCATAAATAGAGACAAAGAGAACCAAGACAAGCGTGTGCTTTTGAAGCCCAGGCTTTAAGTAAGGAGAACTTAAAGTCTGTGGATCCTTAAATCATGTTCGTCTAATGAATCAAACAGCAGGCTTTCATCGAACTGGTTCAGAGTCGTTCTGACAAATGTTGCAAGTCTGCCTGCTATTAGCAAATGACACAACATTTCAAGAAAAGGAGACACCCCGATTGGATGGATTCCTTGTGTCTCACGACGACTCCTAATTCAAATTAAACTTCTACGGACTACCTATAAATAGAGGTTGTATTCAAGAGGAGAAGGTTACGATAATTTTCTGAAAGCACCGATACTCTGCACATGTTAATACTCAAAGCTTTCAACAATTTTAGGATGACTTATCAGCTTTTCTTGTGTCAATCATTGGACAGGAGACTCTTAGCATCTGCTAGAGTTGTCTATCTGGTTTTCTTTATTCTCAAGAAATCTTCAGAGTCATTACTTCTCCAAGTAGCTAACTATCACGGGTGTTCGCACCACAAGTTGATCATTCCCGCGAAGAATCAAAACTCTCATAGACCAGTTGGAGGCTGCGAGGTGTGTCATCACTCCAGATCTGAAGAAGTCAAGGTGACCAAGAGACTAGGCAAGTGCGCTTGTGACTGCCAGACGATACATGTTACCAGCAAGCAACAGATCGTGCTTTGTAACCAAGACTTAGTGTATTCCAGACTTTTGTCTGAAGAGAGGACGTAGGACTTTTGGCTCCGAACCTCTATAAATCATTTTTGAATTTACTGATTTATTTAATACTTGCTTAGATTTAAAACCCAACACTCTCGAAGTGTTGGAGTTTACCTAAAATTTGCTAAATATAAATTTTCGCAAAATAACTAGTTTTCAGAAACTTAAGCTGGTGTTTTGAACAACCAACTTGACAGTGCAAGTTTATTAAAATTTCCACAGCATATTATATAACTCTGATTTGGAACCAACAAATCTTATATATAGTTCGTTAATCTATCCACCGTGGACACATGTTAATATGCTCATAAGCTGATGTGCCAAAATATTATTTGTGGTGAATCTATTTTAATTATTATCATCATCCTTAATGTATTGTCACATCAACCGTGAACATATAAATACATATCCACAGTGAGTATTGGAGCGTTTCTTATACTGAGTAAATGTCTGGAATCATGTTAAAGTTGATATTATAAATTTATTGTAATAGAAATAATTTTTAAAAAGTATGTGAATTTAAATTTAGATTTAATGATGTTAAAATAAGTCTTTTTAGTTTATGGTTACAAATTTACAACTACCTCTTATAAAATCTTTCCTTACCTTTATTTCTTATTAACTTTGTTCATTGACATATGCTGCCACAAATGTCCATTATTGATCTTTATTAATTCCAACTCAGTTAGACAATTAAACTCAACTCTAAATAAATCAAGAAAAATAAGGAACGACAAATATTGTAAATTTTGATATTGAACATGTGATATTTATTTTATGGTATTAAAATATAATTAATAAACTATATATCTAAGTATAAATATTTTAGTAAATTGTTAAAAAGTAATTTTAATTTTTATTGATCAATATAATTATAATATAAATCATATTATGCATTATATATATATATATATAAATGAAATCATATAATAATAAATAAGTATATTAACCATATTGTGCATTTGTTATCTTATCTTTTTTTCTTCTCACGCCAATTTTTTTTCATTTTGTTATTTTTTTATTATTCAAGTTTGTTCTTCCATAATACTTCCTCCGTCCCAGAACACTTGCAACGTTTCCTTTTTTGAAAAGTTTTTATTAATTAATCACTCACTAAATCTATTCTACTCTTACCCCACTATATCTCCTAATCATTATCCTATTAATCCTACTACACTATCTCTCCTAATTACTTTTTCTTAACCTCTGTGCCCGGTCAAATGTCTCAAGAGACCTGGGACGGAGGGAGTATATTTTTTGGTCAATATATTATATCTTATAATTTAACTCTTCATATCTTATTGCTTGATAAATATTAATTTATAGCTTCTTACATTATATCTTTAAACTTGAAACACTTCATCTTATTGTTTGATATGTATTATTTTATTGTTTCATACTTTATAATATATTGCTTGATAAATCATTTCCATTCATCACTTGATTCACTATAACTTATTGCTTTAATGTGTAAATTTTATTGCTTGACACACACTATTTTATTGTCTATATCATTTTTATATTTAAATATATTTATCAGAAATTCGGAAGTTATATTTTATTATCAAATTAAAATCGAGGTTTTCGAAACAGATTTATTTGAAAATTATTATTTTGGGCATTTTTCATTGCGATCTTTATTTTTATTATTAAAAAGGAGTAATTAATTAATCAATCTAATTAAATCGATACCGATAAATTATTTGCTAACCCGATATTTTTGTATCGGGATAATATCAATCGATAAATTTTGTGGATAGATAAAATATCACGGTCTACCGTGTAATGACGCGAAGAGATGTGGAGTTGACGTGAGTTTATGTTAAAGGGATTGATGTGACAAGCGAATGACAATCACTTTAATTTTTGATTTTCGGTAATACCGAAACTACCCTCACCCTCACCCCCCTTCTATAAATAGAAGCTTCACTCACACTCCATCACTTTCACTCTCCCTAAATCTCTCACCCACATTTTTCTGGCGACCAACTCCGGCGAAGCTCTGACGGATTGATTTTAGAGGTAAAATATACATTTTTGGACTCTTTTTACCTCATTCTTTTCATTTCTAACACTCTTTTCTTCATTCTCCATGTTTTAGAAGTTGAAATCAAGCTAGGAAAGTGTTGATCAAGCTTTCGAAGTTCTATGAACGTCAAGGAGGTATAGATCGAACCCCTCACTAGTTATTTCTTTAGTTGGAACATGTTTACCATTTTTACACTAGTTGGAAATGTTGTGATCTAGGCTTATTCTTGAGTTTATAAGTACGTATGTATGTTTAGCATATTATATATTGAGCCTAGAAACCGCATGTTAGCCTAGGAATCAAGTTGTGATCATTTTGGATTATATTTTAGATTTTAGCTCCATGTTTAAATGTTGAGCCTATATTTCGATTCCACCTCAATTCTTGATGTTTTGATGCTTGAAATATTGTCTAGACTCGTTATACTTGTTAGAAAATATTTTGTGTTATTGGAAATCGATTGAACGAGCCCGGATAACCATTTGAGCCAAAAATCATTTTTTTCCGATGAAGGCAACTCATCTCGGTTTCGATCGATGCAAGTGTACGTCGGTCAACGTGGAAGTGATGACGGTAAAATTGATCACTCAAATCTAAGGTCAATCAAGTAATAAAAATATCAATCCAAGGAACTCACTCGCTTCGCCCTTTGGAATACTATCTAGTTGTGTGGCTTCTTATGACTAGAAAAGTATAAAGTCATTGAGTTTGTTCTAATTCCTAAAATTCGAATCAAATCTATCTATGAAACAACATTAAACTCATTCATCAATCAACAAAATACAAAGAAAATAAAATTTCCAAATTATCAAAGCTCGGTAGAACAAGGATCACAAAAACTCACTAGAGATAGAATATGTTGGGAAATCTGGCTAAGTTTCCCTTCCCCAGTAGCTACTTGCTTAGATTCTAGTTTGGTGTTTTGGTGGATCAAATCCTAAGTCCAACCAGCGTCAGTTTGTCTCTAGAATAGCTCTAGTCTCAAATGTAAAGTCCTGTATAGGTATTTTGAGTTGTAAGTCGCAGCTGATCAAGACTCATGCTGGCTACTGTTCACCAGCATGAGATGTGCTTACCAGTTGAGAGAAGTCTCACCAGCAAGCGGCTGACGAAGACTCATGCTGACACTGTTCATCAGCATAGAGTTGAGCTATCGACTGGCTACTGTTCACCAGTGGGAAGATTTCATCAGCAGGAGGCTGACAGATCTACCAGCAGAATATGTGTTCTGGCTGACACTATTCACCAGCGGTGAAGCCACCAGTCACGGGAGATTCCAAGAGATAACATCAGACGAATTGGTAGACCTTGATTGTGCTAAGGAAAGTCACCAGCAGAGACTGCCAGCACAAAGATCACCAGTATGATCTACCAGTCGGAGGTTATCAGCAGAATTGAAGATTCGCTCTCCCGAAGACTTAGAGACAAAAAGAAGATTCGTCTGAGGAAGTAACTGACAGTGTATAACTTTAAGAAGGATGCCTTAAAATCTATCAGTTCAAGACACCAGTTGCGATTCCTCGTACTGACGAATAGAGTCGTTCTGACACAAAGAGATCTGTGTCAGATAAAGCGATCAAAGGTATGGCGCTTTCCGGAAATTCCTACCTGCCGCCTGCAGAAGGACATGCGAGGACAGAGACTTTTCCGGATGTGTCCAAACGGCTAGTATTTGAATCTGAATCTCACGTCTATAAATACGTGAGATCCAACAGCATTCAATACTCTTAGCTACTCTTGCCCACTCTTAGCCACTCCTGAACTACCGAAAGCTCAAACGCATTCATATCAGCGTATAAGCAATCTTTCGAGGCTTTTCTTAAAGCTACTCCGTGTGTCAATCATTTGAACACGAGACTCCAAGCTTCTAGATTGTGAGTTATTGATCTCATTTGGTGTTCTTTCTCATTCCGAGGAAGAACATAGCAGCTCTTGAGCCAGCCAGCTCCAGAGTTATTACGGGCAGTTTTGCCGCCAGCAAGAGTCAAGTTCTTGGGAGAACTAAACACCCACGTCGTCAGTGGTACCGGTGGAGGTTAAAGTGACGTGCTCGCACTCCATCCAGCTGACAAGAGTTGAAGAAGGACAAGACCCGGGAGCGGTTGATCCAGTGGACTGGTGGACGGGGCATTCATCAGCTGGAAATAGATCGTAGGAAATCTTGTACCGGATTACTCTTTTTAGTAAATTTCCAGTGCTTCGACTGGAGAGTGGACGTAGATCAGTTGATCGAACCACTATAAAATATCCTTGTTATTTACTGCTTTCAGCATTTACTTACTGATTTAAAACCCAGCACCCAAGTGCTGGAGTATAACTGAAACCAGTTTATAACTGTGCAAACTCGACTCTAAAATTTTCTAAGTCCTGAGTCATCAGCTGACCAGCCAGTTGCCAGTCAGCTGAATACTCAGTTGCCAGTTGACTTACCAGCTGACAAGGTCCCAGTCAGCTGTGTAACCAGCAGAGTGCAAGAAACGAACTTACGTATTTTCTGCTGCCAAAGTATACCCTGATATCCGGGACCAACAGAATATATGTTGAATCGAATGCAAATGTGCTACAATTGAGTCAAAACTAGAAGCAAACACTTTTAATCCCTAGATAGATGAACTATTACCCTACACTAGCCAATCCTTGTCACGGCGAATTGGCCGTTGATGATGCTAGAAACCGCAAACAATCACGTTATAAGTTCCTAACTCACTCCTTAAGCTCGTAAATCAACATCCTATGTCCTTTCTCCGCACATGGATTAGATAGAGGAACATATGAAAGCATGCTATTCATGACACTTTTATCAGCATATTGGCTGCAATAATCGTGTCAACTATCACTTAGATTGGCTCTTTACCTACATCTAAGTGAATGGAATGAAGATCTATCATTAATCAATCTTAAATAGGGAAGTCAACAAACTCAATTCAACTCAATTTTCACACATTCTTATTCAATTCAACATCCAAAGTAGATTAGAACATCATACTTAAGATTTGGTTCATTACAATTTGAAATTGACAACAAACCATTTCAAAGGGAAGTACAAAAGATTTCTTCTCCCAATCTGAGTGTTTGGCCTTGATCTACCGTCGAATCCTTCGAATCTTCACCAAGGAATGTTGATCTAGCTCCTTGACAACTTTGGTGAGGTTTGGGGAGTGATGGACGTTGAAATCGTAGAGAGAATCTAAGAGGATTTTGTGTAGATTTTGACAAAAGTTATTGAAATAACCGTTTTCCCCCTTTTATAATGAGCTAGCAGAGCCTTGGATTGCTCGGGATGAAAAGAGATCGCCTGAGATGTCCAGAAACAGAGACACTGCTGCTCAGCCCGGTCAGGATTGACCGAAACAAGATTTGCTCGACCGAAATCTGCCTCTGAAATGGCAGATCGGTCGAGCACTGCCTAGATCGCCCGGAATCTGCCTCTGAAATGCTCGGATCGACCGGTCTCTGCAGGTTTGGGTGATTTTCCTCCAAAATCAAGCCGAAAATGCTGAATAATGCTCAAAACCTAACTTACACCATCTAAAACACACAACACACGAAAACACAACAAATAGAAGACAAAACGTATGATATGGGAGTAAAATGGACTCAAATATGCATGCACAAACATCGAAATATAGGTCATTTTACGCACATATCATAATCCCCCAAACTTGAACCTTTGATTGTCCTCAATCAAAACAAAGTAAAACAATCCTTTTAACCTCATGAAATACCTCATAGCTCATCTTGATTGTCTTAGCATGTCCTAATCAAATGAGATTATCACCTAACTTTGTGACACGGTTAATTCTAAAGACTCGAACCACTCATCAAATATGGATAAAGCAATGAAATCACTCCCTCACGTGTTTAAGGACGATGAGAATCACTCATTCACAAGATATCGAGCTCAGTTTCCATAGGCTTGCATCTATTCTCACCACTATACTACAATGAGTTAGCTTCTAGAATATAAAAAGGTATTTGCTTTGGTTATAATGTGGCTAACTAAAAGGTAGGTGGTTTTGGGTCAAAGTGACTAAACTCCTCAATTTCCGAAAATCCCCCAAAACGTAATCATCAACCACTATACCTGAGGCTTATTCATATTCAAATCTCTTTTTCTTTTCTTTCTTTCATATTTTTTTTCCTTTCTTTCTTTCTTTTCCTTTTTCCCATGACACCACCATTCATTCATTTTGTGGATGCCTTTTTTCTCTCTCTTTTTTTCTTTTCTTTTTCAAACACTTGCACCAGTATTTTCGTAGGTGCCTAATTTTTAGGATTTACAACAATCCTCTTTATTTATTTATTTTTTTTGTGCCTCATTCTTTGCAAATCAAGTACCAAACAATTCCCAACCCATCTCACATCACCGTATTCACCCTCATTCTCTCTTTCCCCCCAAACTTGGTCCTAATAATATCAAAGGAATTTCTCCAAATAAGCTCAATCACGGGGTCAAAGATATGAAAGGCAAGTATTGATAAAGATAACCACCTTATACTCCCGATGTAAAAGGTAGGACTAGGAATCGATGGTCTAATATCATTTTCTAGTTACCCACTCATGCCAAATAGATCGAGAATAGATGCAAGTTCTAGATTTCTCACTCTCAATCTCGTCTCTCTCAAACAAGGTAGATATGACAATATCATGACTTAAAACTCACAATTTTTTTTGTCAAGTCTCATGCATTAACCACACACAAAACTCGACAATTCAAAAGTAAGACTCTATACATGCCTTAACAACAAGATTCCGCCCTATCATTGGTTGAGGTAAAATTCAAACTCCACTAAGTAAATCATGGTCCATTCTCAAGCCAAATTTGGGTTCATCAAACACACACAAGCACACAACAATCCTAAAACAACAACTATATGTAATGTAACAAATCTAAATGGCAAGAGAGCGATAAAATACGTTACCCATCGGTACCCATGATCGAACTGCATCTCCATTGCCTTGTGTACCTACTAAACAAACACAAACACCACCAATTTTTGAGCAAAATTCATTCCATAGAGTTCTCATTTCCACCATTCAAACCATAAACCAATCAATCAAGAAATATTAAGCATTATCCACTAGCACAACCATTCAAATCCATCCATTAATCGAAACCACAAACCAAGCAAAATAGAAAGAAGTCAATCATGCTAACTCAATAATGATTCCAACCATCATCAAATATCAAATAATTCAAAATGTAAATCCAAATCCCAAACAAAATCTAAAATCTAAAGGTAGATCAAATTATCAAAGTACAACCATAAATAACACCGTTATTCCCAATGATAGAACCTCCATTATAAAAAATAACTGAAAATCCATCATTAAATAACTTGGAAACTGAAATTAAGTTCCGTCGAAAAACCGGCGCGTATAAAACATCAAAGCATAAAGTAAAATCTCCAATAGCTACTGCTGAGACTCATTCTTCGTTGTCCATTGAGATGGTAATCTCGTCGTGCATCAGCTGCCTTGTCGGCCTGAACCCCTGCAAAGTATAACAAACATGATCAGTAGATCCAGTATCCACTACCCAAGAATAGGTAGAAACCGATGCTAAACATGTTTCCGTTAGAAATGCACATGACGCACATTGTCCAATCTTCCTGACTTGACAATCTTTCTTCTAGTGACCAGCCTTGCCATATCTGAAACACTTGCCCTTCTTAGCAGGCACGCCCGGTGTCCTATTTGACTTCTTCACAGAAGTTGTACCTTTGGCCTTCTTCTTAAACATTCATTTGCGCCTCTTGCCAACCATCGCAACAGGACGGTTTCCAGAAGTAGCCAAAGCAACCTTTTCTGGAAGCATTACTGACTCCTCTACCATCAAGTCATTGAGTAACTCATTAAGAGTATACTCCTTGTTCATGACAACATTCAGTCTAAAATTCTCAAAGGACTTCGGCAGAAAGTTGAGAATGATATCAACCTGCGCTTCTGCATCGATACCACCTCCGTGCAACGTGAGTTCATCTGAGCCATTGGATTGATAGCATCAATGGTTAAGATTAAAGCATCAAGGATTGAAAAATAAAGCATAATTTTGCTCATGCTTAATTCGATTAAGCATGATTTATAAAGCAAAAAGCATGAAATCTGGATAAAAATTTTAATCCCAAACATTTATTTTTTAAGATGAATGGTGTAGATTCATTATCATTTAGCACAAACTAATTTTTAGTATCTTAATTGATATATATTCCTATAGCCATAATGATGGTGATAGATACCAACACTATGTTTTTTTACATGTTATAGAAATTTCTTTTGTGTTTCTAACACATTTTTTTGTCATAAAAATGGATACCTAAACTCATAATGATGGTGATGGATACCAAAACTATGTTTTTTGCACATGTTATAATTTTTTTTTGTGCTTCTTGGCACATTTTTTGTGTGATAAAAATGGATACCTAAACCCATAATATGATGGTGATGGATACTAACACCATGTTTTTTTTACACGGGATAAAATTTTTGTACATGATATAAGAACATGTTTTGTCATAAAAATGGATACCTAAACACATAATATAATTGTGATGGATAATAACACCATGTTTTTCGTACATGTGATAACAACTTTTGCACATGTTATAAAAATATTTTTTTGGTGACCAAAATGGATACTTAAACCCATAATAATGGTGATGGATACCAACACCATATTTTTTGCACATGTTATAAAAACTTCTTTTGTGCTTCTTAGCACTTTTTCTTTGTGTGATAAAAATGTACACCTAAACCCATAATGATGGTGAAGGATACCAACACCATGTTTTTTGCACATGTTATAATAACTTTCTTTTGTGCTTATTTGTAATTTTTTTTTTGTGATAAAAATGATTACCAATACCCATAATATGATGGTAATGGATACTAACACCATGTTTTTATACATGTGGTAAAATGTTTTGCACATGTTAAAAACCTTCTTTTTTTTGTGTAAACCCATAATGATGGTGATGGATGCAAACAATATGTTTTCTGTACATGTAATAAAACTTTTTGCACATGTTATAAAATTATTTCTTTGTGATAAAATAGATACCTAAATCCATAATGATGGAGATGAATACCAACATCATGTTTTTCCACATGTTATAAATTTTGTTTTTTGTGCTTCTTAGAATATTTTTTCTTGTAATAAAAATGGATACCTAAACTCATAATGATGGATCAATGGATATCAACACCATGTTTTTTGCACATGTTGTAATTTTTTTTCCTACACTTTAGCATATTTTTTTGTGATTAAAATAAATGCCTAAATCCATAATGATGGTGATGAATACACACACCATGTTTTTTACACATGTTATGAAAATTTCTTTTGTGCTTATTAGTACATTTTTTTTATATAAAAATGGATACCTAAATCCATAATACAATGATGATAGATACTAACACTAAATTTTTTTTTACATGTGATAATAATTTTTGCACATGTTATATTTTTTTTTGTGGTAAATATAGATACTTAAACCCACAATGATGGTGATGGATACCAACACCATGTTTTTTGCACATGTTAGAAAAATTTCTTTTGTGCTTCCTAGAACATTTTTTTGTCATAAAAATAGATATTTAAAACCATAATGATGTTGATGGATACCAATACCATGCTTTATGCACATGTTATAATAATTTCTTTTGTGCTTTTTAGCAAACAATTTTTTTTTGATAAAAATGGATACCTAACTCCATAATATGATGATGATGGATTCTAACACCTTATTTTTTGTACATGTTATGAAAACATTTTTTTTGTGATAAAAATAGATACGTAAACCCATAAAGATGGTGATGAATACTAACACCATATTTTTTGCACATGTTATGAAAATTTCTTTTGTGCTTCTTAGCACATTTTTTGTGTGATAAAAATGGATAACTAAACCCATAATGATGGTGATGGATACCTACACCATGTGTTTTTCATATGTTATAAAAATTTCTTTTGTGCTTCTTAGCACATTTTTTGTGTGAAAAAAATGGACGCCTAAACTCATAATATGATGGTGTTGGATACTAGCACCATGTTTTATGCACATGTGATAAAAGTTTTTACACTTTTTATAAAAATATTTTTTTGTGATAAAAATGGATACATAAACCCATAATGATGGTGATGGATACCAACACTTTATTTTTTGCATATGTTACAAAAATTTATTTTCTGCTTCTTATCACAATTTTTTATGATAAAAATGGATACTTAAATCCATAATGATGGTGATGGATTCCAACACCATGTTTTTTGCACATGTTACGGAAATTTCTTTTGTGTTTCTTAGCACGTTTTTTTTTTATAAAAATGGATACCTAAATACATAATATGATTGTGATGGTTACCAACATCATGTTTTTTGTACATGTTATAAATTTTTTTTGCACATGTTATAATAACATCTTTTTTGCACATGTTATAAAATTTCTTTTGTGCTTCTTAGTATATTTTTTTGTGTGATAAAAACAGATAACTAAAACCATAATGATGGGATGGATACCAAACAATTTTTTCACATGTTATAAAAAATTCTTTTGTTCTTCTTGGCACATTTTTTGTGTGATAAAAATTGATACCTTGACCCATAATATGATGGTGATGGATACTGTTGAGGATTTTTCCTCCCCCTTTACAAGTGAAATTTTGTACTTATTTATATTTTAAAAACAATAACCACTTTACATAAATCTAGGAACTACTACCAAAAACATTTAAGGATAAATATTTGACTTGGACCTCTGTGACTAAATCTTCATCATTTAGAGTGGGCCTTTACTATATGGACTGCCATTTTACCTCACTTTTTTGGTCTCAATTAACTGGGCTGCAACGATCAATTTTGAATTCGGCTTTAATCTATTAATCTGGCCCAAGTAATCTTGGTCACAACAATAGCCCCTTGTGCTTCATGTGGCTCTTGCTGAAGAACTCATAGAGTTGAATTACTAAAATTATGCAATGAGTATCCATCCTGGTGATGGGTTTTGTATACTGAAAGCATTTATTACAATGAGTATACAACGGTTTATTTCTCCTATCTGTTAACAATCTTACATGTATGAACAATGGTATCCTCTTGTCTCACCGATAGGGACGATCATACGGCGTGTTGTAGATCGCAGAAGACAGTATGATCACTTGACCTAGTGAGACATAAACCTGATCACAACCGAGACATCGTATGAGGATACGTCTGTCCGGATGGCTGCGGCATTGTCGGAATAAGTAGTCTGTCTTGGTTACTTGACATGCTGGTACGCAGAGGTGGTGTATTGATGGACCGCAGTGAGATGTATTCGTTTGTCTGACATCAGCGAATACAAGATCTCGTTCTATTGATTGAGTCCAAACCCTAACGAAGGTTCAGGGGTTTGCACGGGTTGATTGTTGCTTTGACTTGCCATGGTGGAGAGCCTAAGTAACGTGCTCGTATATCCGCATCTTGGGTAACAGCAGTTTGTGTAGTACCGCCTGAGACTGGACTTAGGCAACCATATCCGAGTAATAGGATGAGGACATTCCCTGAGGAGCTCAATAACATTCATCGTGCCAAAGTCCTGCAGGCTAATTAAGTTCAGGCACGAGTGATAAGGTTTGAGTGGTACTACTCAAGAATTATAAGATATTAATTAATTGTAGTTAGAGCTTGTCAGAGGCTCCGATTAATTAATAGATGTCCGGTAACCTTAAATATGGGGATTCTCAATTAATGCAACCCGTTCTCATAACGTGGTAATAAAGGGGTAGGTCAGTATTAATTCTGTGGTGAAAAAGAATTAATATTAATTAATTAATTGTGTCCTGGGTTGTGGACATGGGAATTAATTAATTTATAGGCCCACTTTATTATTTGCATTAGGTCCCAGGTCTGGCCCAATAAGTGTGCTGAATTGAGCCCAGGAGCCCACTAGGGTTTTATAACCATAGGTCTATAAATAGACCTCTCACTCTCTGAAACCCTAGCCACTTTTCATAAGATTCAAATCAATTGAAACCCTAAGGAGAGAGAGAGAGGGGCCCCGATCCTGAAAGAGAGAGGGAGGAGAATTTCGATTCTAGTCCTGCTCAAGTCACAGATCTACAGAGTCTTCGCCAGTAGTAGATCTGACCAGCACCGGGACACAGCCCTGAAGATCTGATCTAGAGAACATAAATCCTATTTTTTTCTTTTCTTTATTTTCAATTTTATTTAAGAAATTAGGGTTCTAATTTCTGATTCCGACCATAAAATCGAATTGCGTGGTTGAATTGGAATATGGAATTCAAATGCAAAGATCGGATCAGACTCGATAGAATAATGGTAATTCCTCAATCCACGATATATATTAAATTCATAGGAGCATGCTAGGGTTTTGTGAATTTTGATTATGTGCAATATCCATAAATCGATCCGGTTCAGTTTGGTTTTGGTGATTCGGTTCACGGAAAAACCCTACAATTGGTATCAGAGCCAGATTTCTGATTTATGGCTCTGTTGTACATAATAAATTCAATATGCATGTATGAATTTATTGTTTTGTGGATGTTTGGATTTTGTTCCTCGTGGCAACCCGTTGATTCAGCTCGCGGTGGTTTATCCGTGTAGGGCTGAATTGTTTTTGTAAAATCACGAAAAAATCCGTGATTAGTGTAGATTTGAAAATTGTAATTAGAGTAGTTTTTTCTATAATTTTTCAAATTTAATTAGACGGGTCGAGGACGAAGAACGAAGACGGAGCCGACGCAGGGCCGGCGGAGCACGACGGCGGCACAGCGCGGCATGGCAGGCGCGGGCGCGCGAGGCATGGCAGGCTCGCGATTCGCGCACGTGCGCGAGCCCATAGAGCTCGCGCAGTGGCGCAGGGCGGCGGTGGTCGGCTGGTCGGCGGCGGCTTCGGTCGTCGTCGACTGCTGCTGTCCCGTCACGGTGGCTCGTGTTTTGGTTGTTTGCACAATCCTGTGTAAACCCTAGGGTTTGCATTAGGGTTAGGGCAAATCATCAGATCACAAAGGCCTAAAAATCCAAAAGATTTGGTGTATCCAGATTTGAAGGCCCTTGAAGATTTGGAAGATTTGAAAAGATTTGGATTTATCCAAATTAATTCAAAATTCAAATTTGTAATAGATAGATATTATTTTCTATTTTGTGGGGCCACGAGGAATTTTTTGTTTGCCTTAATTGTCCTCGTATGATATGTGATTTATTTATGTGCGCAATTAAGCATGTGTAGATAATAGGAAAAGCATGATTTCTCGCTTTTATTATTTACAGCTTTTCAAGCATGCTTATGTGATTAATTTCTTTTGTTGGATTATATTTTGGGAATTTTTGGGCTTGTTTAAATACATGCAAAAATTTGGAAAATATAATAACAAGGAAATTATATGTGCGCATAAAGAAACCTTTTTTAAGAAAAATACTAAGCAGATTTTTTAATTAAAATCAATAGACCTCCACAAAGCGGTCCTAGGCTGTAAGTGTATCTATCGTTCTAGTAAACGTCTACGAGTGTAGCTTGCTAGTTCCCGGAGGTGCATGGGTACGGTTGTTGGGATTTCTAGACAAACAATTTAAATCATGTGAATAGTGGGAGGGCTTTGCGTAAACGTCTACAAGTGTAGCTTGCGTAGATCTCTTTCACAAGTATTCTAGGATTGATTTAAATTATAGATAACAAAAGCTTTAAGGGTTGTGCGGTATGGTTCCGTGCCATGCTAAACTGTCTTTTTTGGCCGGAGTTAAATTTGTGGTTAATTGCTTAGAAGCATCTTAGAATATAATGCAAGAATTGCATCCCTATTTTTGAGAGATGGCTTGGTCTAAGGTTTTCACTAATTATTAATTTCTAGTGTCAAAAGCATCCTGACATGGTAGTGAAATTAAATGGATTGGGGCTTGAAACCCACAGTTCTGGTTGAGGGTGACATCGTAAACGTCTACGAGTGTAGCTTGCGGTGGGAACTCTTGGGCAATTAGTGGAAAACATTTGTATTTGATTTATTAAAAGGTTTTCAATGCATTTGTTTTCGAAGTTCAACATGTATGTTCTTATTTAAGATCTTTATTGTTTCAGATATGTCTATGTCTACTGTCGATCATATACTTGCTCTCAATCCTCTAACTGGTCCCAACTTCCATGAGTGGAGATATTGCATTGAGTATATTCTCCTAACTAAGCAACAAATGTTTGTTCTAACTATGATGCCACTTGCCCCACGTTACCATAAAGTGTCTAGACGTGAGAAGGAGTTCTATGACAGTGGGTGGCATTTGAGGATTTTACTTACAAGTTAATCTCAGATAACCTGTCTAGAGAACTCAAGCTCAAGTACATGGGCTATTGTAGCTCTGTTACTATCTGGATGGACTTAGTGGCTACGTATGGCGAAGTGGAATGAACTATCAACTGTGATCTTGTATTATCCGCATGACACCTGGAAGTCAGTACGAAGGCTGTAGTCATGTGCCCGAAAGTACGATGGAGTGATGGAGCCGTTCGTGGGCTACTCTGGTTGGTGTGATTGGCTATCTAGGAGCCCCAACAAGCTAGTGAAGCTTGGTTTTGGGGTCTTTTCTGTGATTGGCCCGCTTGGGGGCATTTATTTGTTTGTAGTCGAGTTGTATTGAGTTTTTTTGGGGGTTGGATACCCCTATAGAGTGTAGAGGAGTAGGTCGCACTTTGGTGACCCTGAGTCAACATCATTTCCGATTTGCTCTCAATTCTACCATCCTTTTTAGTGGCAGTTGTGTAATTTTTTGTCTTGACAGGGGTGGTTAAAGGAAGTGGGAGAGGTGCAGTTGCAAAGTATCTTTGGTATTTCATGCAAATTAGTCAAATAGGTAATTGAAAATACTACAATTTTAATAATTATACGGAACAATACATGATACATGTCATAATGCGCCCCAAGCGTGTCATGTGAACTTAAATTGGTGTAGCCCCAGTGTGATGGTGTTGATTGAAATTAATGATATGAGGGAATCATTTTACTTTCTTGAGATTCCTCGTTTCTTCTTTCATCGAGCAAGTCCTAGTATTTGAGTTACTTCAAGCGATAGCTTTTTCTATTGGAAAGTTCTTAAGTTTGCTCGTCGAATAACCCCTGAGCATGGTTGACTAATACTCGAAGGTTGATAGGTGCTCGAGCCATGAGGTAATTAGAATCGAATAAATATAAACACAACATAGATATAAAATATCAAAAAATTAAATATTTTCTTAAACAATTTATTATGTCATTCAGATTTGACCATTTGTTTATCGATCCTGGTTAAATAAATCAAATAATAAGAACTAACTTAAGATGTGGTAAAATTTATTATCTAACTTGAACAAAACCTCACAAATAAGGAAGGCTAGCCTAACATTAATTTATCAATAATATAACAGAAGCTTTCTCGCATATGTTATTAGATTTAGATTTAATCATTTAGCATGAATGAAGATTATATAGAAAAACAAAAATTAAATCAATGTGTTGACAAAATATAGAAAATCAAATTTGGGAATTTAAAGGATAGGAGAGAGGGAAGATCAAACCTGGAACTCTTGAAGAAATGATAGTTGGGTCGAAAAGTTGGAATAGTCATCCACATATTTCCCCATCTTTTTTTAATCTTCGAATTGCTTTGTTGGCAAATCAGTTTTCCCATAGCCATTATGGATTCTATTTCCGAATCCATGGTGATCAACCATTTATCTGCATCTTTATCAGATACTGCCTTGTTGAACGTACAGGGGTCGGTATCATCTAGTTTGCTTTTTCGGGTCAAGTCAGAAGACTCTCCCACTGGGATGAGGCATCTGAGCCGTGTCAGTAGTTGGCATAGTACTCGTTGGTCCCATACCTTGCATTGATGGCAGTGTTGGTATTCCCTTACCTATTACAGGTGGATTTACCATCACACTGGGCTATCCTAATGGAATCACTTCATTATCTCCAAGCTCGTGGAGGATAATTTCACTCTTGGATCTGTGGTTTTTTACATATTCGTCCTCCAAGAATCTTGCGTTGGTACTGACAACCACTTTCAGATTCTTAGGACAATAAAAATAACCACCTTTTGTTTGCCTGGGATATCCTACAAACAACATCAACTTACACCTACTTTCTAACTTATCAGGTTCCTTTGTCAGCACATATGCTTGACAAACCCAAACCCTCATTCTGGTTAAACTTGGCCTTCGCCCATACCAGAGTTTCAGAGGCATTTTAGGAACTGATTTAGAAGGGACCAGGTTAAGCAAATAGACCGTTGTCTCCAAGGAATATCCCCAAAACAAAATTGGCAAGCTTGCATAACTCATCATAGACCTGACCATTTCCAAAAGAGTCCTATTTCTTCCTTCCGCTACACCATTTTGTTGAGGAGTTCTTGGTGCAGTCCACTGGGACGTAATCCCGTTGTCTGACTGGTACTACAAGAACTCGTTACTGAGGTAATCTCCACCAAGATATGATCGTAGTGTTTTGATAGTCTTGCCTAGCTTATTTTCTACCTCAGTCCTAAACTCTTTGAATTACTCAAAGCATTCAGACTCGTAGCGAAACAAATAGCCATATCTAAATCTTAAGTAACCGTCAATAAATATATAGAAGTACTCATAACCTCCACGAGCTTGCGTGGACATCGGTCCACATAAGTCAGAGTGGACCAATTCCAACACATCCTCTGCTCTAGACTGACTTGCCTTAAAAGGTCTGGTCGTCATCTTTCCCTCTATACAGGATTCACAGACTTGATGCGGTACCACTTGGAAAGATTCCAAGAGCCCATCACATGCTAGTCTTTTAATCCTATTTAGATTGATGTGATCTAGTCTCAAGTGCCAGAGATATATTTGATTCTCATCGGAAGAAAACTTTCTCTTTAAATGATTATTATTATTGGATGAGTTTGCAACATTCACAAAAGATTTATGCATACAATTAATGATATGGAGAGAGTCAATCAGTTTGCCATGACAGATAACACCGTTATTCCCAATGATAGAACCTCTATTATAAAAAATAACTGAAAATCCATCATTAAATAACTTGGAAACTGAAATTAAGTTCTGTCAAAAAACTGGCACATATAAAACATCTCTCAAAATCAAAACATTGTTTTCAAAGCATAAAGTAAAATCTCCAATGGCTACTGCTGAGACTCATTCTCCGCTGCCCATTGAGATGGTAATCTCGTCATGCATCAGTTGCCTTGTCGGCCTGAACCCCTGCAAAGTATAACAAACATGATCAGTAGATCCAGTATCCACTATCCAAGAATAGGTAGAAACCGATACTAAACATGTTTCTGTTATAAATGCACATGAAGCACATTGTCCAGTCTTCCTGACTTGACCATCTTTCTTCCAGTGACCAGCCTTGCCATATCTGAAACACTTGTCTTTCTTACCAGGCACGCCCGGTGTCCTCTTTGACTTCTTCACAGAAGTTGTACCTTTGGCCTTCTTCTTAAACATTCCTTTGCGCCTCTTGCCAACCATCGCAACAAGACGGTTTCCAGAAGTAGCCAAAGCAACCTTTTCTGGAAGCATTACTGACTCCGATGCCATCAAGTCATTGAGTAACTCATCAAGAGTATACTCCTTGTTCATGACAAAATTCAGTCTAAAATTCTCAAAGGACTTCGGCAGAGTGTTGAGAATGATATCAACCTGCGCTTCTGCATCAATTTACCTCCGTGCAGCGTGAGTTCATCCACGAGATGAGTCATGTTGACCACATGCTCTCTGACCGAGCTACCATCAGCCATTTTCTTTCCCACAATTTTCCTCATGAGATTGAATCTGACAGCTCGATCTTACTCACCATAGGTCATTGTGAGGTTGTCCATAATATCACAAGCATTATCATATGAATTATGTTGCTGTTCAAGTACCTTGGACATCGTAGTCATCGAATAGCATTTCACTATTTTTTTTTACTTGAGCCACTTGTTATAGTAGCTCTTTTCCTCATCAGTCAATGCATTAGTGGGAGTTGCCGAACGAGGTTTGCCAAGGACAAACTTTTGTTCCTCTGCAACAAGGATGTAATCCAAGTTGCGTTTTCATTCTTGAAAGTTAGAACCAGTTAATTGGTTTTGTGCTAAGATATTGATCACATTTGGTAAAGACATGTCTGAAAACAATAAATTAAAGCAAAAATTAAAACATAGTCACAAACAGTTGAAACAATTAAATATTGAAACCTTATGATAAAACAATATTAATGTTTCCTCCAATTTGCCTAAGTATTACTATTGCAAGCCACACATGTGGACATTTACAACAAAACACTTAACCAGACTGCATCTTTCAATTCCAGCCCTTTAATTCCAATCCATGTCAGGGTTCCTTAGACAAATGGAATTAAAAATTGGAGATTAACTTAAGACCATATTATCCTACTGAGCAGGGACATCACAAATGAGTTATACTCTGGACAATATCTAAACTAGCATACCACCAAAGCCAACCCTCCCATATAAAGATCTAATAGAACACACCTGATCTCTTATAATAAGGTTGTCTCATTTAATTCAATCCCTATAGAACTACACATGTAGACGTTTACGCACGAGCTCCTACTTCTCACATGAACTAAATGTTTGTTTTAAGAAATCCTATCTATTAGAAGTTATGAATAATAAATTAAGTAAGCTACACATGTTGACATTTACCTAATAAATTACCCACTTCCAATAAAGGATCGCTTTGTGGAAGTCTTATTAAACAATAAGCTTAGTAATTTTAGTTTCATAAGGTTCAATTGCACAGATTATTTTATGAAGCCATAATTATAACATTGCTAAAATTCTATCATGCAAAACAAGAACCCCGAATTTATAGTTATAATTAATTACATAAAATAAATCACATAGCATGTTTTAAAGCTGTAAATAAAAGCATTTAAACGTGCTCATATTATCTACAACATGCTTGGAGGCTGCACAATTAATCTAAACACATATATCACGCGAAGACAAATAATAAAGCAAATAAAAAATGTCCTCGTGGCCTCATGATACAAATTAAGAAATAATCATATCTATTACAATTTGGAATTATTTCACAGATCTTCGACTGGGCTCCAAATACTTTGACTGTGATCTGATTTTATTTTCTGAAAAATGGGCCTCCAAGATTTCATCCATCAGAAAATTGGACAACTGGGTCTGTTAACGAATCGCGGGCTCGTGCACACATTACAAGACCGATAACCCGCAAGAACCTTGGCCCGACGGGCCACCACCGACGAACCACCATTACTGGCAACCCATCGCCACTGCGGGGCCTGCCAGAATCGTGCAACAGCAGTACATGCACGTCGCACGGCTGCAGTCGCATTTCTGCCACCCCCGGTCATCACCCTTCATGCCTGCCACAACCCAGCCTGCGTCGGCCATTGCCCGAACTACCGGCCGCTTCTTCTCCACCTCGGATGCGTGATGAAGACGTGCGCCCCGACCGCAGCCTGCAAACCCTAAGGTTTGCCCAGCCGCAACCGCATGCACCTCCACCAACCGCCGTCTGCTGCTGCTTCTGTCACCGCGAGCCGCGCCTCACCACCACCCCGCCGATGCCGTCCGAAGAGAGCGAGCATGCCGCCAATGCGTGCGCGCAGGGTGCCTGCGCGAGCACACAGAACCAAGGGTTCCGCTGTGCCGTGCGTAGCCCTCGCGCCCAGACTGCCACCATGCTCATCCCAGCCATGCCTTTGTCCCCTCGCGTCATCGTCCCGGAGCCGCTGCATGTCTGCCGTGGTCGGCCATGGGTCACACCGGCTACTGCCCTGCATTCGCGTGCATGCTGCAAACCTTTAGCCGTCTCTTGTCAGAACGGATCCTTTGTAGGTCTGAACCCTTTTTTCTTCATGATGATTGTTCCATCCTCTTGATTGGTTGATTCTTCTTGTGATTTGTAATCCGTCTGCTATTTGGTTTTGTAACTTCTCTCTTGATTGCTGATTGTCGTCTGCTGGCTATTGATGTGCGTCGGATGTCTCCGTAGTTTGCTGGAGTTCCTTCTTCAGCATTCTTTGTCACTTCCTTCGCATCGCTAGCCTTTCTTTTCTTTAGCAATCTTCAGCAATTAGGCAAGTTTACTGACTCCTTCAGCAAACCCAATTCTCTCTATTTCTTAATCTATTACAACTCGAGTGTGAATTCCTATACAGGACTTACAATTGACTCGATACTGAGTTGCTATAGCTTTGATCCACCAAAACATATCAAACTGTGATAATGAATTGGTTTACAATAGAGGGTCTAACAATATTCCTAACAATTTATAAATCAATTAAAGACAAACAAAAATTATGCTTAATTTTTCAATCTTTGATTCTTTAATCTCAACCATTGAAGCTATTAATCCAATGACTGAGATTCATTCCTATTTAACACAAACGTTAATTTTAGCACTTGACCACAAC
>JAPKLW010000424.1:0-46086 GCA_026898455.1 Plectranthus barbatus
TGTTTATCTACTTCACTACAAGTCTGAATGCCTTGAGAAATTCAAGGCCGAGGTAGAGAAGAACATGAACAAAACCATAAAGACACTACGATCTGATCATGGTGGGGACTACCTCAACAACGAGTTTCTCCAGTATCTGGCAGATCAAGGGATTACCTCCCAGTGGACTGCACCTGGCACCCCTCAGCAGAATGGTGTAGCAGAGAGAAGAAACAGAACTCTGTTGGAAATGGTTAGATCAATGATGAGCTATGCCACCCTACCAATTTCCTTTTGGGGACATGCACTAGAAACAACTGCTTTTCTACTCAACTTGGTTCCCTCTAAATCAGTTCCTAAAACCCCGACCGAGCTATGGCAAGGGCGAAAACCCAATTTGTCCAGAATCAAGGTTTGGGGTTGTCCAGCATACGTGTTGAATAAGGAAGCTGACAAGTTAGAGGGAAGATCTAAGTTGATGCTGTTTGTGGGCTATCCCAAGCAAACAAAGGGTGGTTTCTTTTATGATCCAGAAGATCAGAAAGTCGTTGTGAGTACCAACGCAAGATTTCTGGAAGAAGAATTCATGAGAAACCACAAGACCTAGAGCGAGATTGTACTTCAAGAAATTGAAGAGAACAATTCAAATCCATCAGGAGAACCCCGTGGCAGTCTGAGCATACCTGGAAGGTATGGAACCAGCTGCACGGCCGCCTGTGCAAGATGGTCAATCACAATTGAATGCACCTAACACAAACACATTAAAGGGGCCTCGTCGTAGTGGGAGGTTGCCTCGGTAGCCTGAGCGGTATATGTTCGTGGGAGAGTCTTCTGACTTAATCCCTGAAAATGGACTAAATGATACAGACCCATGGACGTACGACGAAGCTATGAGAGACAAGGATGCTGATCAGTGGCGTAAGGCCTTGGATTCTGAAATAGAATCAATTACAGCTATGGATGTGTACCAGAAATCCTTGCTGCCGGAAGGTTTTCGAGCCATAGGCAGCAAGTGGGTATACAAGAGGAAGAAGGATTCGAGTGGTAACATAACGGCGTTTAAGGCCAGGCTGTTGGCGAAAGGTTATAGTCAAAAGGAAGGTATTGACTATGATGAAACCTTCTCACCAGTTGCTATGTTAAAATCCATTCGCATACTTCTATCCATAGCAGCACATATGGATCTTGAGATCTGGCAGATGGATGTCAAAACCGCGTTCTTGAACGGGTACCTTGAGGAAGGTCGTGACATCTACATGCAACAACCAGAAGGATATGTGCAATATGATCAAGAGCATCTTGTCTGGAAGCTCAAGAAGTCCTTATATGGACTTAAGCAAGCTTCAAGGTCATGGAACAAACATTTCGATGATGTGATAAAATCCTATGGATTTAAACAATGCGAAAACGAAAGTTGTGTGTACCGTTTATGTGTCAGTGGGAGTGTGGTTTTTCTTGCACTTTATGTAGATGATATTCTCCTATTTAGAGACAATGTGGAGGTGTTACCAGGCATAAAAGGTTGGTTATCCGAGCAGTTTCAAATGAAAGATCTGGGAGATACTGGTTATATCCTTGGGATCAAAGTCCTACGTAATCATAGAAAAAGGATGTTGAGCTTATCTCAGGGTGCTTACATTGATACTGTGTTAGCTCGTTTTAGCATGGAAAATTCCAAGAAAGGTCTTTTACCTTATCGTCATGGAATTCTTCTTTCAATGTGACAGAGAAGGAGAAGAATGAGATGTCTATAGTACCATATGCTTCGGCAGTGGGATGTCTCATGTATGCTATGCTTTGTACGAGGCCAGATATCTGCTATGCTATTGGCATGGCGGCAAGATATCAATCCAATCCCGGTCAGGTGCATTGGAATGCGGTTAAACACATTCTCAAGTATCTGAGAAGAACACGAGACTTATGTCTTGTATATCAGTGTGAGAACTTGTGTCCTGTTGGGTACACGGATTCGGATTTCCAGGCGGATCAAGATGAGAAGAGATCGAGCTTTGGATATGTGTTAACCTTGGGAGGAGGAGCTGTATCTTGGAGGAGTGCGAAATAGAAATGTATCGCGGACGCTACCTTGGAAGCTGAATATGTAGCAGCTTCAGAAGCTTCAAAGGAAGCTGTATGGTTTCGGAACTTCCTCCTAGAGCTGGATATTGTTCCGAGTCTGCCTAAAGCAATCACAATATATTGTGACAATGCTGGTGCAGTGGCAAACTCGAAGGAACCCAGGTCTCACAAGGCTTCAAAACACATAGAAAGAAAGTACCACATCATACGAGAAATCGTAGCAAGAGGCGATGTGCAAATCCAAAAGATAGATACGAAAGAGAATCTAGCTGATCCATTTACAAAGGGTTTGCCTCAGAAGATCTACGAGGAACACGTTCGTGCTCTTGGACTGAAGATTTGAGGCTGGACATCTTATGTCCCATTTTGGAATAGCTAGATTGAATAGACACACTTAATATTCTGTAAAAGTAATGGTATTATGCTTTGAGTATAAGTGGGAGATTGTTGGGATTGTATACAGAAAACATAAATGATTAAGTGTTTGTATACTGGCCTTCATTTATGTGTTACATCAACAATTCTCGCTATCTGATAAATGTGAACATATAACGAACTATAATATCCTTTTATCTCGTAGATAGGGATGACCATATGGTGTGTAGGAGATCACAGAGGATCATATGGTTCGTTTGACCTAGCGAGATATAAACAGTATCACAGCTGAAACAGTCCCTGGATAGGCTGTTGGTTTAAGCTGCGGCACATCGGTTCATAACTGGGTTTATCCTAGCTACTTGATGTGACGGTACATGTTTATGTATTGATGGGATCAACAGTGGGATGTGTCATTCTCATTGACATATGAATGAGCCAGATCCCTAACATACTTCCTATGATCTTAAACCTTACTAAAGGATAAGAGGCACACATGAATTGACCACACTTTGATTTTCTAGGATGGCGAGTCTTACATGTACTCTAATATCTGCATTTTGGGCGTTGGCAATTTGTGTGGGGTCTGCTTAGGCTGGATGTATAGGTAAGCATATCCGTTTCAGGATGGTGATATTCCCTGATGAGCTCACAAGGTTTTTTATGCTAAGTCCTGCAGGCTGAATGATTTGTTCAAGCATAAGAGAAAAGGAGTGAGTGTTATTAATCAGGAAATAAGATGTTAATTAATTGTGGTTAATTGTCATAAACCAAATTAATTAATGGATGTCTAAAACCTTAAATATGTGGATCATGTTAGTTTAATGCAACCCATTCCTAATAACGTGGTAATAAAGTGGCGAGTCAACATTGTTACCGTGGTGAAGGTTAAAACAATGTTTTATTAATTAATTATGTTCTGGGTTGAACAAGGAATGATTAATTAATAAAGAGGGCCCACTTTATTATTTGCATTTGATCCCTGGTCTGGCCCACACATTGCTCAAGCCCATTAGGGTTAGGGTTTTCTTAAAACCCTAACACTATATAAAGGATTTCTCTCTAGGTCAGAAGTAGACAAAACAGTATACAATTCAATCAGAATATTGAATTTAGAGAGAGAGAAATCGGCGGCACTTCAGATTTTACTTCATCGTTCATCCTCCGATCTAGATCTGTAGATCAAACGATTGAAGATCAGGTATTCTCTTGAATCCATCCTATGCAATAAATTTTGTAGGAGCATGCATAGGATTCGCATGGTTTATTTAATTGAGTTTATTATGATATCCCAAGAACGGTCCTGCGAATTAAATAACAACTCATGTTGTTAAATGTAGACTCGAATCCTGCACTTAAGTCCTACGTCCACTCATCGAATATCAGATCCAGTAATTCACTAAGTTATGAAGATACATTCCTCACGATCTATAGCCAGCTGCTGTAGAAATCTCTGTCCATAGCAAGATGGATCACTCACCCAGGCAGTTGTTCTTCACTCTTTCTTCAGTCCGTCGAAGGCTCGGCGTCTTCTCTGTGGACCGGCTCGAAGTTGGACTGAGGACAAACCCCCCTTTTCCTTCTTCGGTAGGTTGGATGATTATGTTCTTCCCAGAATGTCGATTGATCGGTAGTAGCCCGTGATAACCTGTTCTCCATATGCAAAGACCAGGCTGCTGTGTTCTTACGTGGAAAGTAAGAACACCAAGATACTAGATTAAATCTGCTGACTTAATTCTAGTATAAAAAACGTCCCACAATGAATCTCCTCAGACCCCGTAGCAATGAATTCATTGTGTTCAATAAATGAACTACGACAGCAATGTCTTCTCTCTTTAGAGCGTTAAATGCTTTTACTTCAGTTCCAGACGAGAGACAATAAATATGTTGGAGAGGCAAAGGGTTTTTAAGTCTCTGTTGTTCCTGCTATTTATAGGTGAAACACCAAAAAATAGCCGGTAGAGACATTGGAGAGGATGTCCAATCATAATCCATGATCTTCTGAAAAGTCGCTTATCTCTCACCTTTTTCTACTACAATGTACTGCTTTTCAGAGCAGTTTGTACTTGTGTGTCAGACGTCGAACGTTGTACGCCAGTCGCAGCTTAGTATCTGTCTGATTCTCATATACGCATTCGTTGATGCGAAACTGTCTTGTTCTGAAACTGCTAGTTCCTCTTAGCAGTTTCCGTGTGAAGACTGTATTCACAGTTTTCGTGACCTTGCCCTGCTCGTCTTCATCTTCTTAGTCAAGACAGTTTTTGTCCGAATGTCTTCTTCAAAATGTCCCATAATTTTGTTGACTTTCTTTTTCCTAGACTATTACAACTCAAATATCCTATACAAGGATTACATGAGGTAATAACTCTAAGTCCTAGACTTTGGTATGTAGTTTTGACACATCAAAATATCAAATTAAGGTTCGATTTCTACATCAATACCTAACAACCTTCATCTTTATTCTACTCAAAAGAGATAATTTTGAGCAAAGAGATCGTGCAGTTGCTCAATTGGAAGAGAATTTTCCCTACATCATACAGGTCAGAAGAGGATTTTCCATACGTCACAAGGAGTAGGTGTCCTTGCCCCGATCTTTTTCTAGTCTTTCTCCTTTTCCAGGAACTACAAATAGGTAAAGAGATAGATGAGTGCTAGCTTGAGCATCTGGAGCTCCACCGTCTCCTCCATCGCTTCTCCGTTATGGAAAAAGAGATGAAAGACTTAAGATTAGAGAGCAGCAAAATCATTGACAATTCAGAAGCAAAATCGTTGACCACAGAGAAGCAAAATCTTTGACCACTGACAAGCAAAAACGGTGCTCACATATTAGTCTAATGCTTGCTTGTAGTCATGTGATAGTGCTTGTAATTTAGTGCTCTCAAATATTATATCAAAATGTGATAGTGCTTTGAATATTCTATCAAAATGTGATTAAATTATTTCTAATAAAAAAAATTATATTATTATTTTCGACGATTCAAACATTGTATAAATATTATAAGAAATTTCTAGAAATTATTTATTATAAAAAGATAAAATTAATAATGAGTAATTTCTAATGTTCCAATTATTAAAATTCGAGCCACAAATTAAATAAAAAATTGAACAAGGTTCGAGAGCTTGTTGATATAAAGTGTACATAACATGTAATTCTTAAGAATTAAGTTATAATTTCATTGAATTGAGGAAGAACATGATTGAATAAGAACTTGCCTGAATTGGGCGACTGAATTGGGCTAGAACTCACCCAATTGGGCAAGAACAAACCTGAATTGGACAAGAACTCGCGTTTTCATTATTCTTTTGTTAAATTTTCACATAATCATACTTTTTAGCAGGTGAATAATTGTGCCAATTCGGATTTTTATTGTACATATTTGGTACACTTTATGACCATAGTTAGAAATAAAACACATGCATGCCAACACATTGAATTCGGCGTATTGAAGCCTCAACATAATGAAAATAATTTTTTTATACGTTTTTGTCATCAAATTTCACGTGATAATTAATTTGGTTAAATTTTTCCCGCAAAGATGCTCAAATAATTCAAGTAGGACTATTCAATAGTACTATACACTACATAAATAATTTTGGACTAATTGGGCATTGAATTACAATGCACTATCATGCAATACCCCGAAACTTTAGAATCAAACACTCTCTCAAAATTCAAACACTCATTTTCTAAAAACTCCCTCAAAATTATAAAAAAGATGGAAAAATTTCCATTCTATCATTGTGCATTATAATAGTCAATGGGACAATGAATACAACTACATCGGTGGAGATGAACGAGTTATCATGATACCCTCTCATGATATCACGATAGAAAAATTGCAGAGAAATGATCAATATATCCTCGATTCTCATGCCATGGTGAATTCTTACACTCTATATTATCTTGCTGAAAAAAAAGTGGAAGGAATGTGTTCCTTCGGCGCTCGTGACGGACATGCACATTCAATAACTTTATAACATGTTGTGGGAGTCAAAGATTTATTTAGTCACATTTTGCGTGCCTCTAATTCAAATGGATGTTGGATAGTCTACAAATTCTCTCCAACTCATAGTTGTACTATGAGTCTAGACAACATCTGAACTAGAAGTATACGATCGAAGGCTATCTCAGCTTATTTTGCTCGGAGAATGCATCGACAAGGATCTATCATCAAACCAAGAGATATAATGACAGAGATACAACATAATTTCGTTGTTAGGTCAGCTATAGCAATGCACTGCGCACTAGAAATGGAGCGATATCGATAATTTATGGTGGCTTAGAAGATTATTTCAACTTGCTACCAAAATATCTCAATGTTCTCAAACAATGAAATCAGGCACTATTATAGACTTGGATATCAGCAAGGATTATCGATTATGCCATTTCCTTATTTCCTTAGGTGTTTCACGTGTGGCTTTATATTCTTTATTAAGGAAAGTGATAGTGGTGGATTCCACAAACCTAAAGGGGCGAAATAAAGGTGTGTTATGGATAGTTATTACCAAAGAAGGCAATGAACGGATCTTCTCTCTGTCTATTGGATTTGCACCTATTGAGAATGATGAGAGTTGGACATGGTTTATGTCCCGGATGTGACTGGATTTCGATTGTAGCCCGCAATTGCTGACTGTTTCAGACCAACACATCAACATAGCTAAAGCAATAAACTAAGTCTATCCAGAGGTGACACATGCCTTATGTGGTTACCATATTCAGAATAAGTTGACAGCCTTCAATTCACCTATCGTGAAGTTATACCACAAGGCAACCTATGCTTACCGCTCTATCAACTATCAGAATGTGATACGATCCTCGCCGGAAGATTTAGATCATAACCCAAAAACTCGACTAAAATGACTATGATGCGACGTGGAAGCAAACTGAAACTTGATACGATGGGAGAAATCCAACACCTTTGAAGTCGACCCTTAGAGAATCGTAGGCAAGGATGAAGACGAACCCATACGACCCAATATGCAACTCGCCTCAACAACGATGGATATAGTGAAGACGCCACAAATGGATGTGTATGTCCGGTTGATAAGTCAATATTGAATTTCAAGGTACTCCACAAAAATTCAAGAGCTTTTAGAATCAAAGAAATAAACTTACAATTTTTATTAACTGGAAATTGAAAACTAAAAACTGAATTACATTGAAAATATGAAGCCTTATTTATAGGGAGAAAACCAAATCTCTAAATCTAATTTGTTGGTCCCTGGTCCCTGATCAGAGTCGTGTTAAGCAGCGGAAGACTATTTAACAAAAGCAGCGGAATGTTTCAAGTTATCTTGCACTTAGTTCCCTTTCAAATGTTTAGCTTGAAGTTGGTGTTAAGATAGTTTCAAATATACACTAGCAACTTGAGATTGCTAGGTTTTAAATCAATGGTACAAACAATAAAACAGTAACAAAGAACAGTAACAGAGAACACATAATTTATAGTGGTTCGATCCTTAAGATCTACGTCCACTCCTCAGTCGAACACTGAGAATTTCACTAAAAAGATATATGAAAGTACAAGGATTCGCTGGTCACTTGTAGCAGGTGGTGAACTTTCGAGCCAGCCACTACAAAGCTATCCTCTGTCACTTTAATCTTTTGATAGTTGCGGCTAAGTCAAGGGCGACACCTTCATAAAACTTATCCTTGCTGTAATGGAAGCTTTTAAGTTCCTTCCTGATCTCTTATGTGGGTTTTTGGCAACAATCCGTCTAAGTTAATCTCTTTTCAGAGATATGACTGCTGGATGCTTCCTAGGATGGAAGTTATCCCAATGATTGATTCTTGAACAAAGTCAAGGAATCTCTTCTTGAATGTAGTGTCAGATATTCAATGTGTGACACTTTTGTTTGTTGAGAGCTTGAGATTCTTCTTATCTCTTTAACGTGCTCTCAACGGACTACTCTTTTGCTTTGCTTCGCTTGTAAAAGTTATCTCTCGTAGAATCAGTTGTTAGTTGTTGTAGTAGTTCTCTATTGTTTGGACTTCTCTTTTATATTTGGAGATTCAAAGTTTGAATCTCCAGACCCGTTAGACACAACGTTCTCTTTGTCCAATCGAGCTACTTGCATTTTCATCCTTTCCGGCTTTGTACAGTGCTTTTCACCTACTTTGGGAAAGCTATGTGTCCTTGGTTGTACCTTTTTTCAGAACGGGAGTCTTAGCAGACGTTGTTTGATATTTCCTTGCTTAGCATTCTTTCGGAGAATGTCGGGAAGATTCTACTAAGTCCTTAGACCTTTTGATTGCTGAAATCTTCTAGCAGTCTGTCTTTGTATCCAACTGCTGATTCCTCAGCACTTGCGTATTTAGCACTTTGAGTCTTGATTCCTGATTGCTACAATTTCTAGCAATCTTCTGAGTATTAGTGAATGCTGACTCCTTCAGCATTCTGCTATCTTTTTACTTCTGAGTGCTGATCAAGTATTTCTAGCAGTTGTTTCCTTCACTATATGACTACCAACACTTTAGTAGTCATTCCTGTCTGCTAACGTTTCTAGCAGCCAACATCTTCCTGACTGCTGAGAACATCCCTAGCATCCAGAATCTTCCGAAGTTGCTTGGAATCTAATTTCTTTCGTTTCAATTGCTGAATCCTTCAACAATCTTCCACAAGCACTTCTAATCTATTACCACTCGATATATAGCCTAAACATGACTTTATAAATGACTTGCTAAACTATTCTAGAGTTCAACAATGATCTACCAAAATAATGAAGGCTTTGATTCAACAAAACCTTTACAATTTGACCTAAAGGGAGATTTACAACATAAATCCATGAATAATTCCCAACAATTTCCCCCTTTTTGGTGTGATCAAAGCCTTCTATCAATTGCTGAATCTAAGAAGCAAAATTTTTTGAGTTTACAAGAAGTTCTAATACAAGTATCAGATCTAGTCCAGCCATCTAGCTCAAAATTTAACCAACTTAATCCTAGCAAAGATTGGTTTAAAAAAATTCCCCCTCAACCAAAGCTGGGAAATAATCTCGATTAAGCACAATTAAATGCTCCTAAGGAATATGCTAGAGAATGTAGCACCCAATCAAACATCAAGCATTTACCATCAATCAAAAGACAGATAACTCAGCACACACACTCATACGACAATCCACATGCAATTTTGTTGAGTATACGAATAGTGTATATCAACTAAGACACGCAAAAAGTCAGAAGTGGACAATGAGTAGTTGTCTAGTTCTGATTCAGTTTCATATATGATTTGAGAGTTACAAGTACAATGAAACTGAAAAAGCAAAAAGTTTACAAAAACTTGCTAGCATATTCAAATTCAGCTTCAGGAGTCAGGAGCTGGCTTCTTATCATATGCATCAAATTTACCCAACGCCATCTGCACAAATTTGTCATAATATGCTTTGTTTGCCTCTCTCTCAGCAGCCTCCCTCTCTAACTTCTTAGCAAGCTTTTCATTCTCCATCTCAGCTTCCTGAGCTTGAGTTCTATTTCCTTTTTCTTCAACTCTTCCTCAGCTAGCCTTCGCTCTTCTTCCTTAGCAGCAATCTCCTCTTCTTCTTTCTTCCTCCTAGCAGCCTCAACAATTCTTCTTTCTTCCCCCTCTTTGATCGCCGCTAAAAAGGTTGAAGAGAAAGAATTAACACTGGACACCAACTGCTTCTGGGATTCTGCTACTTCTGCCTTCATAACCTCCATGTCGTGCTTGACTCCAGACACTTCTCCTCTCACATCCGCAACTTCCTTCCTCACATCGGCAACCTCCACAGCCACTTTTTGAAGAATAAACTGGACATCAGCATCCACATAGGAGTGAAAATCACTGGAACTTACAGGCAGGGCATGTAACGAACAAGTTGTTAGCACTAACTCTCTGCTCTCAGCAGACTCATGAGTTTTTGTAAGTGTCTCAGCATCCATATCTGCCTCGTGCTGTACAGCTTCTTCCATTGCTATAGCAGCCTATCCTTGTGCCTCCATGTACTTAGCTTCCTCTGCTATTCGCTCAGCCTCCTCCATTCTCTAGGCCTCTTTCTCGGCCTTAGCAAGTTCGGCTGCTCGTGCTTCTTCTACTTCAGCAACTTGCGAAGCCTTTATCACTTTCGAGATTTCATCCTCTAGAATATGTACAAGCATTTTCTCCTCGGTGTTATGGCATACGATCAACTCGCGGCTCTTGTTCTTTTCCAATTCTTCCTGCTCTCTATCAGCATCCAATCTAGCCAACAACCTCTCTCGCTTCTGAGCCTCATATTCGGCCTATCGTCGTCTATATTCAGCAGCAGCCTTGGCTTGGCGCTTGGACAGCTGAATTCGAGCATCTGAGTGGCCATCTAGAGCAAAATTAGATTTGGGCAGAGATTGGGAGTCAGAGAACATGCGATGGACGCGAATCGCCTGAAGTCCAGCTATGACTTGCTTATCTGTGAATTGCCTGGGGCCAGACACCTGGTCTATCCAGTCATTCGCCCACTGCTCTTCTTTGCACAAATAATTAAGGCCCCTCCTGGTGATTAACAACATCCTCTCTTCGAAGCATAGTTCGTGCATGACGTTGTCATACACCTTCCATCTCCTCAGCTCACTTCCTAGGACCTTTCCTTCTTTGGTGTCCTCTTACAACTCCGCTGAAAATATATAAGCAATATCTCTCTCGACCTCAGCAGATACAAAATCTTTAATTTCAGAAGTCATTTCAAAAAGTCAGAGTTTACCTCTTCGTCGACGATGACCGGAGCACACCATTGGGCTATTCTCCTGAGCTTGAATCTTCTTCTAGGAAGTCCATTAAAGGGAATTCTCAATGTCTAGTTAATTCCTGTGGGGATCTTCCGGAGAAATCAAGCATCAAATACATCTTCTGACTCTCTATCTAAATTAGAGTCCGAATAGCATGTGCCCATGAAGCCTTGGTCTTCGTCTTCCTCATGCATCTGTTCTGGCTCAGCAGTAGAAGGAATGTCAGTGCGCGAACCCTCAGCTATCTCAGAAATGCTAGCCTCCTGCACATCGTTTAATCCTGACCCAAAACTCCCAGCATTCACAACACTCTGAGCCCTTCCCTCAACAGGTTGCTGAAAATCGGAATGTTGTCTTCCTTCAGATTGTGCACTACTGCTACCACCATGTACAACAAAAGCCTCCCTAACGAAAACTCCTCCTCGGCTTTGAGGATGTTTAGGAGCATCAAACACTTCTGACCTCAGCAATTTGCTAAAGTCCTTATCGGACATAACATCTTTATCAAGCAGAGTGGTGGGAATTTCTGTAGTTTGCTTCCCTTTCCGTAGCTTAGCAGCCTCCCTAGCTGCATGCTCTTCAGCATCTTACTTCGTCTGCTCAAAATTTCTATCTCTCGCCTCGAAGGTTATCCTCTCTATCTCCTTTATGTATGTCTTCCTCTCCTGCTCCTTCTTGTTTCTCTTCCTCTTCCAGCATTCCCTTATAATTTTTAAGCGTTTAGAGAGTGGCTGAGCAGAGAGTGGACTTACTTTCTCTGGTTCCTCAGCACCAGGCTCAACAGATGAGAGTTTTTCAGAGGCTTTGGCAAGTTTCTCTGCTACTTCTTCTTCTCAGGTGTATCGACATTTGATCTCTTCGTCTTGGGTATCTCAGCAAGAAGCTGACCCAACCTCTCAGCAGGAAGCTTTCCTAGCTTCTCAATATCAGCAAGGTCTTGGAAGCACCTTTCTTTTGCAGCTGCCTTCCTTGCAAAAACAATCTCTTCAGGAGTTAAAGGGATTTCATGCTCCAACTGTTGAGTGGCTAATGATGCTGAATCAACATCATCTTCAGATGTTGGTTCTTTGGGGTCTACATTTGATTTGCCCTTTAGAACTCGTGGGCAAGAAGTATTCGTAGGGGCCGGTCTCTTCTTGGTTTGCAAAATGTAATCAGTATGCGAGAGTGGCTCACCCCTGTCGAGTTTTGATTTGTCGAAGTAAGTCTCAATAAATTTGTTGACCTTCAACCCAAAGTTTACATTGGACAAAAGGTCCCCTCCTTCTTAATCTTCACGTTCTTCTTCACATGATCCAACCATCGCTCGAAGAAGAACTCAACCCAGTTCCCTTGAATACCATCTACCAATGCCATCATCATGGCATACTTTTTGGCAGAAAGTTCAGAGTACGACCCAGCATCGCACTGGAGCATCTTGATCACAAGATCAGCGAGGAGTCTGTAACCCTCCTTGAACTGATTGATTGGTGTTGCCACCTTCCAAGTGATCACCTTCCCTTGACCATCTTTCTTCAAGTCAGGCTTCTTCCACAGCTTCCACCTAGCCTCCATTTCATCGGTTTTGGTGACTTTGTAGCTTGCGATATGTGGACCTGAGTTGCGAAGCCCAAACTTCTTCGCAAGTACCTTAGCACTCACGGTTATGATTGTTCCAAAAATAGAGGTCTCGAAAGATTTGTAATCCTTTGCTACAACTGCCCTAGCATAAAACTCAGATACCATTTGAGGTTGGAACCTCAGAGGTTCAGCAGACAAATATTGGACCACATGTTCCTTCGCCAAGGTGTCCATCACCCAATTCGGAAAATTGGGAACAACAAGAGGCGTATAGAGAATGCGGTCCTTCATGACCTGAATGGCTCTCTTCTGAGCATTGGAAAGGCCAGATTGCTCCTTCTTCTTTGCCAATGTTACCAGACGAGCGCACGAAACCTCATCTTCGACCTCTTCCTTCTTAATAATCCAAGTAAAATCGGGTGCATGCCTTTCGTGAAGAGGCAAGCCAGCAATAGGAGCTTGGGTTATGAGCATGGGATTTAGGGTTGGTAGACATTGTTGAGAGAGTTCGAGAGTTTGGATGCTTGAATGCTTAAAATTCTAGGGATTAAAAGTGTAGAAGGTTTAAAGATTTGATGAAGTGCAGTTTATATACCTTCGGAGTAATTGATCCGACGGTTGGGGAATCACCGCTTCAAATCCAATCGACGATTGGAATTTGGAAATGCTTCTTATGGTAACCCACGCCCCAATAGACTCGAGTGCTTGTGATATGTCGTCTCCTGGTTTATCGCCGCCTGTTGCATGCATTAAATGTGTCGTGTCCAATACACTTATTGATTTTGAAATTTAAGATATTCCTGTTTTGACTTTTCCAAGAAAGTTCGATATTGCTGAGAGCTTGGACTCAACAATCAACTAGCAGTGGGATCCTTAGCAATCATATGAACTGCTGAGAGCTTGGACTCAACATTCATATTCTAGCCTCCATATATTGACTGCTGAGTGCTTGGACTCAACAATCATTTTCTAGCAACCGTCTGTACCACTTATTGCACTTAGCATTTTGATGAAATGCTGAGAGCTTGGACTCAACATTTAATCTATAGCAAACGTCTGATCTTCTTGTTATAATATCACACTACTTAAGAACTGCTGAGAGCTTGGACTCAGCAACAAGTTTCAGCACCTTAAAAATGTAAGTTGGGATACGTTTTTCTCCATCTTTTCTGAAAATAACTAGAAATCCAAGAAATCCAAGAAAACCAGAAATCCAGAAAGAATGAGAGTTTGAACTCATTCATCCACAGCTTCTTCTAATTCCATGAGGCCCAACTTCAGACATAGTTCTTTGAATCTGGCCTCAGCAAGAGGTTTGGTGAAGATGTCTGCAAGCTGATCT
This sequence comes from Plectranthus barbatus, assembly GCA_026898455.1. Lineage (NCBI taxonomy): Eukaryota > Viridiplantae > Streptophyta > Magnoliopsida > Lamiales > Lamiaceae > Plectranthus > Plectranthus barbatus. Next base: position 14,055 of record JAPKLW010000424.1, read on the forward strand.
TCTGTGCATATATTTTGAACAACGATATCATTTTTCTCTTGATGATCTCTTATGAAATGATGTCAAATATCGATGTGCTTTGTCCTGGAGTGATGAATAGGATTCTTCGTGATGCACCTAGCACTGTTGTTGTCGTCGTAGATTGGCACCCATTCTGAAGGAATGTCATAATCTTGTAGTTGCTGCCGAATCCACAAAACTTGAGCACAACAACTTACGGCTGCTATTGGTGAAGTGAAGAGTAGAAGTGAAGAGTTCCTCCACACAAGGGATTTGGGATATTGGTGCAAGGCAATGGATGAATCTTTGAGTTACCTCTCCAACGCAACTAGAATCGGGTCAATCGGAGTTCGGGAGAGGAAGTTATGACCAAAACTGTGAGACCGCGCAGAAGGGGCGAGAGACCACATCGATCGACGTAAATCCACATCGATCGACGCCGAAGAGAGAGCCACATCGATCGACGCCAATCCACATCGATCGACGCGAGTCTGCTTGCACGAAAATTTGATGAAAATTGTATTTATTCATATCTTTAGCCCAAGATTTGATAGGATACACATCCACCTCTACAAATACCTAGTAAATTCGACTTTTTCAGTATGCATCATCATATTTTTCAGTTTTTAGAGTTTTGAGAGTTGGGAAACACGAAACCCTTTTATTTTCTTTTAAGTTCTTTACTTTTATGCAATTTAATATGTTTTCTTTTGGATTTCTATATGCGATGAGTGGCTAGAAACCCAAGCGGGTTCTAGGGTTTGATATTATTATGGATGCATGTTAGGATTAATTAATTATGTTCATGATTCCTGTGTTTATTTTTTAATTCTAATTTAATTCAAGGACCGAGAGGTGACGATTAATTTAGATGTCTAGCTATTGATAGAAGGACCGAGAGGTGAATATTGATAGTGGGATTAGGACTGCATGATACACTCTATACTGTCCAATGAGATGTATTAGACTGTAGGGATTGAACTGATTTGCTTATCAGCTTGACTAATTTGTTGTTCTTGAGACCGAGCGGAGATAGTCACTAATTAGTAATCTAGGTTATATTTGCCCAACCAAGGAAATATAGCATTATTGCAGTATTCCACCTGTTAAATTAATTGGTTCTACATGTTATCCATAATAAGAATTCTTCCCTAGAATCTGTGTTCTTTTAAATTTGATTTCAAAAACCTCTTTAATTTTCAACATTGTTATCTTTATTTTCCAAATCAAAACCCTAATTTTCTGTTCACTCAAACAATGAATCTTTGGATCATAATTAGTACATAGGATAGTTTCGTTATACAATTCCCCTGGATTTGACAACCTTAGGGTTCCTTATAAATTTATTTGCCACTGTTGCTATATTTAATTTGTAGAGTTTATAGTGATCAAATTGGCGCTGTTGCCGGGGAATTGTAAGATTTTATCTTGTTACTAGTTCGTCCTAGAGTTTGTTGGATTGAGTTTTATTTTTTTGTACGTGTGCGTGCATGAGTTTTCGTGTCTGCATCCCACGTTGATCGACGCCCATTAGCATCGATCGACGCCGATGATTTTGCTGCGTCGATCGATGTACACCTTGCGTTGATCAATGCTGACTACTCTCTTGCATCGATCGACGTGACATCCACGTTGATCTATGCCGAACTGATATCTACCTATTTTCTGTGCAGGTGCATGAACACGCGAGCCAAAGGAAAAACACTCGAGGCCTTTGTCCCTGAAATTGAAGCAACCTGTAGGAAAATCAAAAAGAAAGGAAAAGAAAAACAACGAGAGATGGCTGAGAATCCTGAAGCACTTCTGCAAAATATGACTCCCGAAGAGCAGAGGCAATTTGTGAATGAAGTACAACAGCTGAGAGCACAACTACAAGCAGCCCAGGCTACTCAGGCAGAGCAAGCTGCAAGACTGACAGAGTTGAACAACAGGCAGATTATGGTTCTGCAAAGATCCATCTTGGATCGATTTCTTCGACAACAAGCGGAGGTCGGATTCAGAGTTGGCATCGATGCCAACAACTTTGAGCTGCGCATGGGCCTTATCCAGATGGTGCAGCAAAATCAATTTGCGGGGAGAGCTGTAGAAGATCCATATACCAACCTCAACCAATTCATTGAGGTGTGTAACACGGTGAAGCAGAATGGAGTAACCCAAGATGTAATCAGAATGAGACTATTATCGTTCTCACTGAGAGATGAGGCACGGTCTTGGTTTGCTGGACTGGATAAAAGTCAAATCGGGACATGGGAGGAGCTTCGAGCAGAGTTCCTTACCAACTACTTCCCACCAAGCCTGCTGCTGAAGAGGAAAGCTGTCATTACTACTTTCAAGCAGATGTATGATGAGTCACTCTACGAGGCCTGGAAGAGATACAAAGAGCTTCTACGACTCTGTCCTGGACATGGCATCTATCTGGAAATGCAAGTGTGCCATTTCTATGAGGGTTTGAACCCTCACATGAAGGAGTTGGTTGATGCATCTGCTGGTGGGATACTGATGAAGAAGAGTGGTGTAGAGAGCATGAGGTTGCTGGCAGACATGGCGCTGAATAGCCACCAATGGCCAACTGAGAGACAGATTCCGGTCAAAGCTGTGGAAGCCAAGCCAGAAATTGATGTGGTTGCCGAGGTGAAAAAGCTTCGAGAAGAGATTGAAGAATTGGGCATAGCACAAGCTGCAGCTGTTGCAGAGCCAAGCATGGCTATTGTTTCGGTGGAGGCCGATTACATCAACCAGGGTGCAAGCAGTTCATCTGGAACTGCCGGGATGGAGGTGAACTGCATTAGCGGTGGTTATCACAATAACTACCGAGGCAATCAAGGGTATCATTACAACCATGGGCGATCTCACCCTGGTTTTTCTTATTCTAACCCTTCTATTGCAGAACACCCTCCGCCTGGTTTTGATGTAGGTACTGGAGGAGAGATCGTGGAAAGGAAGAAATCCGTACCGGAGGAGACGCTCGAGAAATTCATCAAGAGCTCGGATAACCGGTTTGGTAAAGTAGAAACCGAGGTGAAAGGGATGGCCAACCACATGCAGCTGATGACGAAACATCTTCAGATGTTTGACACCCAACTGAGCCAAATCGCCACTACTCTCAACAATCAGCATAAGCCGGGACAGTTGCCAAGTACGACAGAGGTGAACCTCGCAAAGGAAAAGCCAGTGAATGCAATTACTCTGAGGTCTGGGACGAGCTACAAGGGTCCCGAGACGGTTGTGAATGAGTCTGGAGGTGAAAAGGAGAAAAATTATGCAGGAGATGAATCCACGTCAATTGACGTACCTGCCGCATCGATCGAAGCAGAAGACAGAGCCACGTTGATCGACGCCACCCTGCGTCAATCTACGCAGAAGTCTGTTCCAGGCACAAAGCTGAAGCAGTCTGAAGATCAACCCCCTCCTATGCCATTCCCACAGCGGTTCGCGAAGCAGAAAGAGGACGAGAAGTTCTACAGATTTGTGGAGAATCTGAAGAAGGTCAGCATCACAAAGGTGATTTTCTTGTCTTTTGCTCGGAGTGTGATCTCGCCGCCTCAACAGTCAATAAGAGCGGCGCTAGTGTCGACAAACTCACGCCCCAAGATCATGGGCATATTCTTGTCCTCCTTCATTTCGTGCACCACATAGTCTGTATGAAAAATGAGATGGCCCACGCGAATGAGCACATCCTCTAGTATACCTTTTGGGCGGGACACAAACTGGTTCGCCATCTGTAGGGTGATTGTCGTGGGCCTCATCTCTCCGATGTTGAGACGCTTGTAGATGGAGTACGGCATCAGGTTGATACTGGCCCCAGTATCGCATAGTACTCTCTCGAACGTGTGTCCCCCAATCTCAACCGGAATAGAGAAGCATCCAGGATCACTTCTCTTGATGGGCACCTGCTTTTGAAGTAGCAGGCTGCACTGCTCATGGATCTTCACCGTCTCGTTCATCACAAATTGCTTCTTTTCACTCATCAATTTCCGGAGGTACTTCATGTACCCCGGAATCTCCTTAAGTGCTTCGATCAGCGGGAAGAAGGCGGAGTGCAATCGAATCTCCACTACTGACAAAGGGGATGAATCTGAAGAGGAAGAAGCAGCTGCCATTAAGTGGGAGCGAGGAAACGAAAGGGTGAATGTATCAACTACACCACCTTTTTCTGATCTCACCACCATATTTAAAGACCAGAAAGTTTACTTGGTGGATGCCAAGTTCGGCGAGTCCGGACCCGACCTCCCTGGCGGTGATTTGAGGTATCGTCGAGCTGCGACGTTAAATCAAGCACTTGCTAGGAGGTAACCCAACCTTTTTCATGTTTCCCTTTTTAATTTTCATTTTTTATTTCGAATTTCTATTATATTTGCGTTAAAAGTTATTCTGCAGTTTAATTTTTTTTAAAAAAATAATAAATAAATAAAATAAAATTTTGGAGTACAGCTCGACGTCGATCGACGCAGCCTGGCATCGATCGATGCCAAGCAGCCGACCGACGGGATACACTTGATCCGAGGATAGGGTCGCAAGAAGGCTTCACATCGATCGATGCCATCCAGCATCGATCGACGCGAAGTGCCAGCAACAATTATTTCACGTCGTGCGATGTTTGAAGACTCCGGGGGATAAAAAGTTGATGTCTGAGATCAACTACCAGGTATCGTTCCCTCTTTTGTCTGACTTTCAAACTTATTCCTCTCTTCGAGTTGGAAATATGTTTGGGGGGATGTGGACAAGAGATGGAACGTTCTTTCTTTTATTTATTCTGCTTTCTGCCTTGATTTTTTAAAGTTTTATTCTATTTTGTGGTGAAAATTTTTGAGTTTTGAAATAACCCGAATGAGATTGTGAGATTAGAATCGGTTGAGGGTTGAGTTTGAATTGATTGTGATTGTGGTTATATGCCTATGAATGTAGAATACCGCATGATAGGATTGATTTGACACTTACACTTGCATGCCGATTGAGCTGATTTGAAATTGACAGTGGAAGAAAAGTTTTGAACCCTTGTGTGAGAAACTTGAGCCTTTATTTCGTTTGATGTGAGAGTCACATGTGTTTTTTTATTTCTCTAGAACTTGCCTATTTTCTGTGTTGCGACTGCATAGTGTGCACAAGTTTAGGAAATGATCTTAGGCCATCTTTGATAACCCAATTCCCTAAACACTGTCCCTCCACATTAAACTTTCCCTAGTTAGCCACTTTTGAGCCTATACAAAATTTTTCTTTCCTTGTCTATGAGATTAAGAAGAACTATTGGTTTTGCTCATGTCTTGAGTTGTGGTATATGAGGTGGAATGATTGTGAGATGGAGATAAGCACTTTTCACGTCCATCTGCAAGACTGAAAATTCATTATGAGCAGCATATGCGAGAAATAACCTTATTGCTTCCAGTCGGGCTACTGGAACAAATGTTTCATTATAATCAATTCCCTCGCATTGTCTGTATCCTTTGGCAACTAGACGTGCTTTATTTCTGATGACTGTTCCTGATTCATCCCTCTTATTCTTGAAGACCTACTTCGTTCCAATGACAGTTTGATGCTCGAGTCTGTCTAATAGATCCCAGACATGATTGTGCATGAATTCAGCTAGCTCCTCCGGCATAGCATTCACCCAATCTGTAGATTGTAAAGAATCTTCAATCTTTGTAGGTTCTTCATGCGATATGTAGCTTGCTAGCATTGCATTTCCTTATCTTGTCCTTATTGGATCGTTGATGTCGTCAATGATAGCATCTAGAGGATGATTACGTAACCATATTAGTTTTGGGTTGCTGGGTGCTGGGGTTTCAATGCTGGCATCGTCTGTTAGATTGCTGTCTGCTAGATCATTGTCCTCAGCAATCACCTGAGGTTCAACATTTTGTATCTCAGCATTCTGAATCTCAACATTCAAAATCTTTGCATTCTCCTGAGGTTCATTATTTATATCCAAAAGCTCAGTATCATCCTTGGAAATGTCCTCAGCAGCGCCCAATCCTTCGGCAGCATCTTGTGTTGGATTTGGAATTTCTTCATCATCGTCCTCTATTGATCCCATAATTTCAAAATTATCATTAAGATAAATTTGTTTGGAGGCCTCAGCGTGATCGTTAGCATCACTGGCCGGTTCAGCAGTCTGGTCACCTGCTGAGCACGTCTGTGTTGGATTACAGTCATTCATCGACTTAGTCGAATCAATCTGCATATTTTTGAAAGAATTCAAGCTAGATTGACCATGGACATCATTAGTATCATGATTGTCATCCTTTTGCTCTCTAATAATCCTGCGCACTAAAGTAGACTCATAAAAAACAACATTGCATGTTATTTCCACAACTTGAGTCGTCCTGTTTAACACTCTATAACCTTTGTGAGAAGGATGTCCATATTCAAGGAATACACCTTCATCAGACTTAGGCGAGTAAGTGTTAAGCTTCGACTACCCATTGTTATGAATATAACATGTCAAACTGAATGCACGAAGATGAGTTAGAGAAGGCTTAAGACCGTTATATACTTCGTATGGGGTTTTGTTGAATCTCCCATTGATCGCGCTCCTGTTCTGAGTGTATCAGGCAGTCATGACTGCTTCGCCCCAATACTTCCCACTCAGCTCAGAGTCGGCTAGCATCGACCACACTGCTTCTTTTAAGGTCCTAATCCTTCTTTCTACTAGTCCATTCTGCTGGGGAGTTCTAGCAGTGGATTTCTCATGCCCGATTCCAGCTTTGGCACAAAAATCCATTAGGATGCCGTTGCAAAACTCTGTCCCGTTGTTTGATCTTATCCTCTTAATGGTGACTTCTTTGCTGTTTTACTCCTTTAGGATCAGCTCTGGTAGGCTGAGTTTTACTTCATCCTTTGTCCTTAACAGTCTGACCCACGTAAACCTGGAGAAATCATCAACAACTACAAACTTAGGCGAAGGATGTCCATATTCAAGGAATACACCTTCATCAGACTTAGGCGAGAAAGTAATAAGCTTCGACTACCCGTTGTTATGAATATAACATGTCGAAATGAAAGCACGAAGATGAGTTAGAGAAGGCTTACGACCATTATATACTTCGTATGGAGTATTGTTGAATCTCCCATTGATCGCGCTCCTGTTCTGAGTGTAGCAGGCAGTCATGACTGCTTCGCCCCAATACTTCCCACTCAGCTCAGAGTCGGCTAGCATCGACCGCACCGCTTCTTTTAAGGTCCTATTCCTTCTTTCTGCTAGTCCATTCTGCTGGGGAGTTCTAGCAGTGGATTTTTCATGCCCGATTCCAGCTTTAAAGCAAAAATCCATTAGGATGCCGTTGCAAAACTCTGTCCCATTGTCTGATCTTATCCTCTTAACGGTGACTTCTTTGCTGTTTTGCTCCTTTAGGATCAGCTCTGGTAGGATCAGTTTTACTTCATTCTTTGTCCTTAGCAGTCTGACCCACGTAAACCTGGAGAAATCATCAACAACCACAAGAGTGTAAATCTTTTTACTTATAGTGGCTGGAGTGACTGGGCCAAATAGATCCATGTGCAATAGCTCAAGGATTCTCTTAGTAGTGGCCTTCTTCGGATTTGTCTTGAAGGATGCCTTCGTTTGCTTCCCTTGCTAGCAAGCTTTGCATATGCATTCCTTTCTGATGGTCTCCTCAGGCAATCCCATGACAAGTTTGTTCTTGGCTAGGTAGTTGATGATCTTGAAGTTCAAATGAGTCAACCTCTTGTGCCATAGCCTGTTTGTTTCTTCCTTGTTGAATGCTACGTAGCAGGAATGCTGTTGGCCACTTTGCTAATCAACATTGTATAGGCCACCCTTGCGGATGCCTCTTAGCTTCACTTCACTTGTAGCATTGTCAACAATTTCACATCCAGTGTTAATGAAAGAAACATTGTACCCATATTCGCTCAATTGGTTGATGGTCAGCAGATTGTGTTTGAGGCGTTGAGACGAGAGCAACGTTGATGATCCTTATTCCATTTTGCTCGATTCATCCTCTCCCAATCACTCTTCCTTTGATATTATAACCGAACATGACTGTTCGGCCATGAACTCTTTAAAGTTCTGAAATTAACTCTTCTCGCCCCATCATGTGTGCTGAGCAGCCACTATCTAGGATCCACTCATTTGACATGCTTGATGTCTTAGCTCTTGGACCCTATTCCTGCAAAAAAAAAAATCAACAAGTTTGTTTAGGTACCCGCTTAGCATCGGGTCCTGCAGGATTAGCATGGGTCATGGTTCCTTTTGGAACCCACATCTTAGTGATCTTCAAGATTTTCTTCTTGAAACCACTTTTAGCAACCTTCTTTGCCTTAGTTGGATAAACAAGTTTTGCATAATTTGAACGAGGTGGAGTGGTGTGCTTAGCCGTCATAGTCCTTTTAAAAGGGAAACGATTGGACTCAGGTCTCACATAGGTGCTCCTCCTATGTGGTGTGAACAGCTGATACGGTGGTCTTACAGCATGATATTTAACCTGCTTGCCCCTATTGAAGTTAGGATTTGCTGTCCTAGCATTGGATGCACAATGCTCAACATTCATCCTAGACACTGCTGTGTGTGGCTTAGCATGCATTCTCTGGGTCCTCTCCTGAGATCCAGGAGATGCATTCATTTTACGCCAGTCCTTATGCTTAGCATTTGATGGCTCAGCAGTTGTCTTTTCCTTACCTTTTTCTTTAGCATTGTGTTTTCCAGCAGAAACGAATGTAATCCTTTTTTGCTTAGAAGATTCAACATTCCCAATCAAAACCTGCTTAGAGGTTTATCCCACGACTTCAACACACCCAAGTCCTACTCCAGATCTATCAGAATGATTTCTCAATTGGCTAACAATGGCATTTAGAACTGCCATGCTGGTTGTGTAACAACAAATGCAATCATCATTAGTTTTATTCTTCAAGACTAGATTCTCCTTTTCAATATTTAGAAAGTTTTTAGCAAGTTTGGAGTAATCAGCTTTGAGTTTTAAAAATTCCTCACCATCAGACCTTAGTCTTTTGACTTCCTCGATCAGAGATGTAACTTTGGTTTTCAGTTAGGTGTTTTCTTCCACAATAACATCTTTCAAAGTGTACATTTTTTAAAATTCTAATGAGAGCTTAGTGAGATAATCATCCTCGGAATCTAAAGAAGAAGAATCCTCCGAATGACGCATGATTGCTGAAATTGAAATGCTAATAGGGTTTACCTCTTAAGCATCAACTGCTAGAGCCGACTCAGCAATTTGCTCAGCTTCAGCATCCAGATTATCAACGATATTCGCCATTAGGACCAGCATGGCCTCTTCATTATCCTCTTTTGAGGAGTAATATTCCTCTTCATTGTCAGGAATATCGGGCACTTCTGTCCTGGTCAGCAGTGCTCTGGTGAATGCTTTGACTGCTCTCATTTCAAACCTTTGTTTGAGATGCTCTCTTTCTTCTTTGCTCACCTGAGGACATTCGTGCTTTAGGTGGTCTAGCGAGTTGCATTCAAAGCATGTCCTTGGCTTCCTTTCTGCTGGTCGAAAGGATGGTGTAAGCTTAGCTTCATTAGCTGTCTTTTCTTCTTTTGCTTCTAGCATGAGCTTTTGAAGCTTTCTCATTTGCTCTTCAAGCTCACTGATCTTGAGATCTTCTTGCTGTGAGCTTGAGGTTGAAGTAACCTCCTTTGATGGTGAAGCTGGTGCAGATCTTTCATTGTTGTGGAAGGGCTTCCTTGGCTTCCATCTTCCAACATATTTCTTAGCAAAGTATGCTAAGTCTTCCTAGTTTACAGCTTTTGCTGACGAAGTTTGAGCCACAACTCCCTCGTTCTTTTTGGATTGATGTATGATAAACTCGTGAGTTTTAAGTTGAGTGAATACCTCAGATGTATTCATTTGGCTGAGATCTTTCTCACTCAGGCTAGTCATCTTCACAAAACAATCGCTCATTGGAAAGAGTTTGGAAATGATTTTATTATTCATTTCTCCATTGTCATAGGTCTTTCCCAAGTTCCTTAGCTCTCCCACGATGGTATTGAATCTTTCTTCCATCACCTGAATGGATTCACGTGCATGCATTGAGAAAGACTCATATTTGTCAACAGCTACCTGGAGTTTATTTCTTTTCATTTGTTCTGTCTCCCTATGAAGATGCGCACACATAGTTCCACATTTCCTTAGCCGTGTTGAGGTTTAGAGCTTCGTCTGCCATCAACGGAGGCAGACAGTCGAGTATCAACTTCTTTGCTAGATATTCCAGCTGAGCTCTCTTCTTATCCTCTATCGTCCATTCGTCGAATTACTTCTCGACCATTTGTGGTTGCCCCTCAACAGGTGCCCCAGTGAAGATATTGGCCTTAATTATCTTAATGGGCCCTTTAGTGAGGACGTCCACCATCTCCGGATGTATACTTTGAAGTTGAATGGTGGCTAGCTTTTTCCATGAGTTGAATTTCTCCTTGTTATACTTTAGGAGCGTGTGATTCATCTTGGCAAGCTTGATGTTCCTAAGCTAAACAGAAGAATAGTGCAAGGAAAATATAGATCTGGTCAAAAGCGACTCAAACGCACTCAGTCTTACGACCTCCTGCTCTAATTCCACTTGTTGGTCCCTGATCGGAGTTGTGTTAAGCAACAGAAGACTATTTAACAAAAGTAGTCGAATGTTTCAAGTTATCTTTCGCTTAATTCCTTTTCAAATGTTTAGCTTGAAGTTGGTGTTAAGATAATTTCAGATATACACTAGCAACTTGAGATTGCTAGGTTTTAAATCAATGGTACAAACAAATAAAACAGTAACAAAGAACAGTAATAGAGAACACAAGATTTATAGTGGTTCGATCATTAAGATCTACGTCCACTCGTCAATCGAACAATGAGAATTTCACTAAAAAGATATATGAAATTACAAGGATTTCCCGGTCACTTGTAGCAGGAGGGAGCTTTAAGCTAGCCACTACAAAGCTATCCTCCGTCACTTTAATCTTTTGACAGCTGCGGCTAAGTCAAGGGCGACACCTTCATGAAACTTATCCTTGTTGTAATGGAAGCATTTAAGTTCCTTCCTGAACTCTTCTATGGGTTTTCGGCAACAACTAGTCTAAGTCAATCTCTTTTTAGAGATATGACTACTGGATGCTTCCTAGGATGGAAGTTATCCCAATGATTGATTCTTGAACAAAGTCAAGGAATCTCTTCTTGAATGCAGTCAGATATTCAATGTGTGACACTTTTGTTTGTTGAGAGCTTGTGATTCTTCTTATCTCTTTAACGTGGTCTCAACTGACTACTCTTTTGCTTTGCTTCGCTTGTAAAAGTTATCACTCGTAGAAGAAGTTGTTAGTTGTAGTAGTAGTTCTCTCTTGTTTGGACTTCTCTTTTATATCTGGAGATTCAAACTTTGAATCTCCAGACCCATTAGACACAACGTTCTCTTTGTCCAATACAGCTACTTACTTTTTTGTCCTTTCCGGCTTTGTAAAGTGCTTTTTCACCTACTTCGGGAAAGCTATGTGTCCTTGGTTGTACCTTTTGTCATAACGGGAGTCTTAGCGAATGTTGTTTGATATTTCCTTGCTTAGCATTCTTTTGGAGAATGTTGGGAACATTCTGCTAAGTCCTTAGACCTTTTGACTACTAAAATCTTCTAGTAGTCTGTCTTTGTATCCAACTGCTGACTCCTCAGTTGTTGCGTATTCAACACTTTGAGTCTTGATTCCTGATTGCTACAATTTCTAGCAATCTTCTAAGTATTAGTGAATGCTGACTCCTTCAGCATTCTGCTATCTTTTTACTTTTGACTGCTGATCAAGTATTTCTAGTAGTCGTTTCCTTCAGCATATGACTACCAACACTTCAGGAGTCATTCCTGTCTGCTGACGTCTCTAGCAGCCAATATCTTCCTGACTGCTGAGAACACTGCTAGCATCCAGAATCTTTCGAAGTTGCTTGGAATCTGATTTCCTTCGTTTCAATTGCTGAATCCTTCAGCAATCTTCCACAAGCACTTCTAATCTATTACAACTTGATATATAGCCTAAACAGGACTTTACAAATGAGTTGCTAAACTATTCTAGACTTCAGCTTTGATCTACCAAAATAACTAAGGAATTGATTCAACAAAACCTTTACAATTTGATCTAAAGGGAGATTTACAACATAAATCCAGGAATAATTCTCAACACAATCTAAATAGGAAAATTAATCTGAAAACCATATCAAATCTATCAAGATATACAACAAATATATCTTGATATCTTTGTAATAAAACGAAATCTAAATCCTAACAAATCTAGAAATCAAATCTAATCAAATTAAAACTAAATCAAAATTTATCAAGATGTATCAAATATTTTATCATATCTTCAACAAATCTTTCTTGAGTTATCTTGATAAATTTTTCCAACTGGATCTCCATCATGCCCCTCCTCTTCAAAAGGATTCGTCCTAAGATCCAAGTCTGCACCGGACTCAATTGACCATCTTACATTGCCTTTGGTTGGCTTGTTTGGCACATCATCATGTTCAATCTTTGGAAATTTCTTTTCTTCATGCATCCTTCTTTTAAAAATAATAGTTCTTTCAGAAACAAACTTATGAACTATTTCTATCTCAACCTTCTCCTCCATTGAAGCCTGTTGTATATCCACTTGATTATGTACACTCACAATTTTACTAACAACAACAGTGTACTCAAATGACATTGAGATCTCTTCCTCAACTTCCTCCAATGGAGCATAAAAATTACTATGTCTTCTTCCTTGGTCTCTTGACTTTGATTTTGCATACCCAAAACTGGACTTGTAATGATAGTGAGTGTAATCGGATCCTCAAATCCTTCATTATCTTCAATGTGACTCTCCCAGGGTGTAGCAACTCTCACATCCTCTTTTTTCAGTCTCTTGAATTGGCTACATCAATCTGATTTGATTGCCTCCAATGTTTCACCAGGAACCTCAAATGGTATCTGAACTACTATATGTTCTTCTTAGATTTCTTGAACTGAAGCAGGCAACGACTGAGACTTGATTGCTGATCACTTTTATTTCTAACAGATTAATTATAATAACAGCGGCAAATAAATTTGTAAACCCTAAAGTTATCGATCCAGGGGAATTGTGTGGGGAAATTATCCTATGTACTAGCTATGATCCTAAGATTCATTGTTTGAGGAATTCAAAATCAGGGTTTTGCCTTGGAAAATAAAGATGACAATACTTGAAATTTAAAGGGATTGTGAAAGTAAATTTAAAAGAACATAGATTCTAGGGAAGAAATCTTATTATGGATAACATGTAGGAACCAATTAATTTAACAGGTGGAATACTGCAACAATGTTATATTTCCTTGTTTGGCAAATATAACCTAGATTACTAATTAGTGACTATCTCCGCTCGGTCTCAAAGTACACCAAATTAATCAATCTGATAAGCAAATCAGTTCAATTCCTACAGCCTAGTACATCTGTTTTGATAGTGTAGATTGTATCATGCATTCCTAATCCCACTATTAATATTCACCTCTCGGTCCTTCTATCAATAGCTAGACATCTAAATTAATCATCACCTCTCGGTCCTAGAATTAATCTAGAATTATAAAATAAACACAGGAATCATGATCCTAATTAATTAATCCTAACATGCATCCATAATAATATCAACCCCTAGAACCTGCTAGGGTTTCTAGCCACTCATAGCAGATAGAAATCCAAAAGAAAACATATTAAATTGCATAAACATAAAGAACTTACAAGAAAATAAAAGGGTTTCGTGTTCCCCAAGTCTCCAAACTCTAAAAACTAAATTGTGGAATGAAAATATGATAGGGAATGATGAAAAATTGAATTTACATAGGTATTTATAGAGGTGGATGTGTATCCTATCAAATCTAGGGCTAAAGATATGAATAAATCCAATTTTCATCAGATTTCCGCTCCAGCAGACTCGCTCGCGTCGATCATTGATGATTGGCATCGATCAACGTGGCTTCCTCTTTGGCGTCGATCGATGCTGATTGACGTCGATCGACGTGGTCTCTCTCCCCTTCTGCGCGGTCTCACGATTTTGGCCATAACTTCTTCTCCCGAAATCCGATTGACCCAATTCCAGTTGCGTTGGAGAGCTAATTCAAAGCATCATCCATTGCCATGTGCCAATAGCCCAAATTCTCCTTGTGGAAGAACTCTTCACTGCTACTCTTACACGTGACTGTTTTCGGAACGACTTTCTCGTGAACTTAGGCCTAAAACCTACAAAAACACCAATACACGCATAATACCACCTAATATAGACTCATGCATAGAATATATATATAAACTCAATAAAACTACATAAAATAGTTGAAAATAATTTAGATAAGTGAGTAAAATAATGAGCTTATCAATTGCTACCAACACCTGCTCCACCGCCTGCTCCACCATTGACAGTAGCTTGTGAAATGGGGAGGAACTTTCTGGTTGAGTCTCCCACCTTGCTTGTCTATATCTCATCTTTTTGCTGCCCAAATATTCATCTTCCAATGCATCAAGCCATTGATGCAATTTCTCCATGTTTGACTGCACCATCTTTCTTAAATCAGCTTTCAAAACCTTCATCATATATTCGGTTTGGTCTCCAAAATTCTTATATCTATCGCCTCCTTTTCCCCATAACAATTCCGTATGATTACCTTTTGACATACGTGCAAGAAAATGTTAGAGACAAAGGACCTCACCACCAAATGAGCTCTTGTGTATCACTCAGTAATGGTAATCACTCAACAGTTGTGTATCACTAAATTTATGGCTTTTATATTCTCTCAAACTCTTGCCTTTTACCACTTTTATCTCATAAATCAATTTTTTCCTCTTTTATTTTTTGGTCATGCAGAAACCACCAGAATAATCAGAATGACTATGCAAATAGGAATGGATGAAAAGTATGATATGCTAGATATGGATTAATTAGGATAAATATTGATGAGATATATATGGGATAGATAAGGATAAATTTATGGATGAATATGATATGGATAATTATGGATGAGATAGATATTAATATATATAAGGATAAATATGAATGAGATATATATGTTTATATATGGATAAAATAGATATGGCTAGATATGAATGAAAGTGATATGGGTAGATATGAAAAGATATGGATAAGATATATATGGATAGATATTAGTAGATATGGATAAATAATGATGAGAATTGATATATATATATGAATATATATGGATGGGAATGACTAACTAATGATAGATATTGATGAGAATGGATAGATATTGATGATATACATCTATAATTATTGAAAAATTTGAAATTAATAATAATGAAAAGAAAAAACCAAATGATAAGACTCAATATGCAAACATGAGGAAAAAATATGTTGGACGATAAAGACTCAATTTTTCTTGACACATGAAACAAGACAAGACACTAACTTCAACTGAAAGGAAAAGAAAAAAAATGAAAGACACGATACAAATTTGAACTGAAAGGAAAGAAAAGAAGGACATGACCTGGTTCTGGATACCAAAATGATATGGTCTTTGCAGGAAGGTTTAGATCACAACCCTGGAACTCGACTGAAACGACTCTGAAGCGACGCAAAAGCAAACTGAAACTTGATTCGATGGTGGAAATCCAACACCTTTGAAGTCGACCTTTAGAGAATCGTAGGCAAGGACGAAAACGAACCCCTACAACCCAATAAGCAATCACCTCAACAATGATGGATATAGTGAAGAAGCCACAAACGGATGTGTAAATCCGGTTGATAAGTTAATATTTAATTTCAAGGTACTCCACAGAAATTCAGAAGCTTTCAAAATTGGAGAAATAATCTCACAAGTTTTATTAAATGGAAATTGAAAATTGAAAACTGAATTACATTGAAACTATGTAGCCCTATTTATAGGGAGAAAATCAAATCTCTAAACCTAATCTAACAAGGAAAATAAATCTGAAAACTATATCAAATCTATCAAGATATACAACAAATATATCTTGATATCTTTGTAATAAAACGAAATCTAAATCCTAACAAATCTAGAAATCAAATCTAGTGAAATTAAAACTAAATTAAATCTTATCAAGATGTATCATATCTTCAACAAATCTTCTTGAAATATCTTGATAAATCTTGCCCACTGGATCTCCATCAGAGAAGGCAATGGACCAGATTCAACAGCATTGCCCCCACAGCTTACAACAAACTCATGACGGTGGGGCCTGAAAAGTGGGCTATGTCAAAATGCCCAGTTCGCCGGTATAGTTTCATGTCATAAAAATGCAGCAGAAGTGTTCTTCACAAGGTTTTTAGATGCTTGATGTTTGCCCATCTGTTTCATTATCGAGCTATATAGGCACATTGTAAAAAAATGGTTCGATGAACGGCGAGATAAGGTTCTTGCAAGAAACGTTGAGTTGACTGAGGAAGTCGTGACTAAATTAACTCCATTAGTGGAGGTCTCAGTCAAATACACATTTCTGCATATTTCTGAACAACATTTCAAAGTCAACGGCAGTTAAGAACATGGAATGTGGATCTTGAAGACAACTAATGCCACTGTCGAGAATTTCAAATGGATCTCATTCTCGGTTAGTAAAATATATCAATAAAATTATACTTTCATTTATAATGATCAAGTTTTTAATTATTTTTGCCACAGCTTCAAGGGTACGAGTATCTACGACTATGTTTGGATGTACAAGACCTCTTTGGCGAGAAATATATGGAGGAATAGTACTCCCTCTTCCTCCTAAAGATTAGTGGGAAGTATCACTCGAAGCACAAACATGTGTTGTTTTGCCATCAATTGTGAATCGTCAAGTTGGTCGGCCGAAAAATAGTCGTCATCCTTGAGGAGTAGAGACGAGACAAACATCAACTAGTAGACAATGAGCACCCAAGATATGCCGAATTTGTGAATCTAAAAGTCACACAAAGCGTGCATGTCCAGAAAGAGTTCCATCTAATTAATTTGTTTCGTTTTTAAGAATTTTATTGCCTCATGTATTGTAATATGTTTTGTTTAATGGTGTTAAAGTGTGGACACAAAATTCCAATTCAAATTGATTTTGATTCCCATGATTTATATTTTATGTGCTTCACATTTCAATTCTAAAAACTAGTGATTTGCATGATTTATATTTTTGTGCTTCGCAATTGAGGAATATATTTTCACTAGATGTAATGGAATTTTCACAAGATCCCTACGAAATAATATTTAAAATGGAGTTCCAGCCCACTTTTGTCCAGATCAAGCTCATTTTGCCGAGTTCAAGCTAATTTTATCGACTTTAGGCCCAATTCACTACCGAGTTCCAGCTGTTATGCCCGACTTCAAGCTAGAATGCATGAGTTCCAGCCCAAATCTTTCTAAGTTCAAATGCAATTTAAATGCGAGTTTCAGCTCCAATGCCGACTTGATGCCCCAATTATATCAAAAATCCAGCCAAAAATAATCCATTTAAACCTATTTCCAGCTCAAGATGGATTTAATTTAGCACACCAATTGTAAACTATAACATTGCACACAAAATTCATTTACACATTCGTATTTTAATTTTTGGCCACTTTATAGATAATTTTGTTAACTAAAATAATGATGGTGAATTCCATCTCAAATTTTTGAAGTTAAGGTGTGATAGATAAAAATGATGAATTCCGGCTTCAATTATAGAACTCAAGTTGGAAAATATTTTCCCTCATATTTTATTGGTGTATTATGACTTTTTTAATGCAACCCTAAATGAATAATAATAAAATAAGCATATTGTTAGGATTTTCACACAAATAAAAAAATGTGATTGGTCGACTGTGATACTGTCGACTGTGATAATTTTTTTCTATTTAAAATTATTTCATCAACATCTTAACCCTTATCCTTAATCATAACCTAAAATCAAACACTAGTTTAATTCTAATTAGGTTTTTCTTATACATAACCATTAAACCATACACCATTAACTTAACCTTAGTACATAATCCACATACTAACAACATTCTTAACCCATTTGGTCGTAACCATTAATATACTTCAGTAACAAGCTTGAATAATGCTCGTTAATCCATAAGTAAATACTTAAACTAATTATATATTCACTCTTATAAGTTATTTATATACTCATGCTATCAAGCTTGACATCTATAATGAAATAACGAAGTGACACAGAATGAATACAAAAATCTTCTCGGCTCAGAACAAGATCAGTGATCCAGTTAGCACGAATGAGATGGGAGGTCACCGTCCTTGATCCCGTCGGTGCTGGTTTCGGCCACCAACAAAAATATTCAATCAATTTCGGCCATCAACCAAGTTTCTGTCCTCCGGGTCTATTTCATGTTTCCGACCATTTTAATTTATTTATGATCATTCCAAACATATTCAATCAATTTCCTACAACCTAACTTATCGTAGTACTCATATGTACCTATAAACATTGAATTTACACCTAGGAATTCAGACCAAATTTCGTAATTTCCAGAAAAGTTAAGAGCATCCTTACCTCCTCAATCCTCTATTTCCCAACTATCCCACAAAAGTCAATCCAACCACAAGTCGATATGAAGTCCATAGATATCATATATAGATAATTATTAAATTAAAACATCAATTTCATAAAAGAATATCTCAAAATTTTCAGAAGAAAATTCCTACAACCACTAAAAATTGACAGTATAAAATGTCTCTAATTTCTCCAACGATTCCTTCAAAATTTATGTCTATCTTTTAGAACTTTGAAGGGATTTGTGAACTGAATCACTTAATCCATAAGCCTATATCGTTAATTGGAATATGAAAATAAATTTGTATGCCTATGATTAATCCTAGCATTCTCCTATTGATTATGCATAAGAGGGTTTATGTGGAATACCTACATTGTAGAAACTGAAGAACGTAGTGCGCAGAGATTTGATCCTTGATCATCTTTCTTGCGCACCAAGATTTATTCCTATCAGATCAAGGAATTAAATCTATGAAATTCATTAAGTAAATTTCAGAAACAAAGAAGAGAGAGAAGTAGAAAATGATCCTGCAGATATGATCTTCTGATCTGTATCCCAACTCCAATCCGAATATCTGGTGAAGATTTTCTTCGGATTTCCTGCCGATTGAGAAGCAGAATTTCCTCCTCGTTTTCTAAGATCTACCAGAACTTGGTTTGCTGTGTTGCAATTTATGATCTTGTGGTGTGTTGAGATCTGAGAAACTGAAACCTATTTATAGGAAATTCTGGACTCCTATTGGGCTTGAGATTTCTTGGGCCAGACAAGGGACGAGAATGCAAATAGCAAATAAGGCCTATCAATTAATTAATTCTCATATTCAACCCAAAATATTATTAATTAATTAATATTGATTTATTCCACCAAAGAATCAATATTGTCCTACCTATTAGCTACCATGTTATGAGGATCGGGTTTCTTGGGCTCGGTATATCCCCACATTTAAGGTTACGGACATTCGTTAATTAATTTAGGCTTTGACAAGCCATTTAATTAATTAACATCTTATATTCCCGAGTCAATCCACTCAACAATTTTCACTAATGCTTGAACTTAATCAACCTGTCGGACTTTAGTATAATGAACCTTTTGAGCTGCTCAGGGAATATCACCATCCTATACTGGATGTGGTTACTTAGTTCCAGTACCAGACAGTCATATACAAACTGTTATCACCCATGATATAGATATACAAGCTCAACTAGAGCCTTTCACTGCAACTCAAAGTGATACAAAATCTGTGTATACTTCCGTACCTTCATTTAGGTTTAAGATCTCATCAAGCCATCAAGATCCAGATTCCTTTAATGTCAGATAAAGTAATCGATCTTAACTTAGGTCCCTATCAAAGCGTAACCCCGCACCAACATACCTAACAATCCGAGATAAGATGCTTATTATCGCGTATGTTGTAGCCTACACCGACAGTCTATCCTGGGACTATCTCAGCTGTGAAAACCATATGATCTCCTACACACCGTATGATCTCCCTATTGACGAGATAAGTGGATAAGAGCATTTGCGACACATGTTTGTTAATTCAGACAGGAGATGATCATACAACATCCATGATTCCCAATATATTAAGCAATCAACCTTGTACACGATATACCAATCATAATGCTTTCAGTATTTAAATCCATCAATCTCCCACTTATACTCAGAGCATTATTGATACGTAAAAAATGTGCAGCAAAGTGCAAGTGTACACTGTCAAGTAGTATCTAAGAGTAATCTAGAGTCGAATCCCACAGGAATGCCTTATGTGTAGAATCGTGCACACTAACATGCAACTGGGGTTAAGCAATTTGTGTTGGAGATACATACTGCGGAAATGGTGAATAACATAAACAGAACAATAACAATTGAATTTATCAACAGATAAACAAACAAGATAATAAAATCTCAGTTATAAAAGACAACTCAGGTTGCTGACTCTTCCTGCTGTGTAAGATGTTGTAGCATTGATCCTAACATGCTCTAGTGCTTAACCGAAGATGTAATCTAACAACTTTTCCAAGCCATTGATGTTTCTAAGATAATCATCTATCCACATATTCCTATGCTAAACAGAAGAATACCCCACTTAAAGTAAGATAAGTTCATTAAGCACACCAATTCCACACATTTTCCAATAGCTAGAATTAGTTCAGAACATGGCTCTCTCCTAAACATACTTTTCCAAGCATGAGCAGAAATGTATCTTAGCTAAGTTGGCCAGATAGAGTAAGATATGATTGATAAACACCCATATTTAATAGATTGGCAAAGGATCAATAAAACACTGCAATAAGCTTAAGCAAAGAGGTCAACAACCCAATTTTAAGAAGATTAGCTCATTACTATTAAAAAAGGATTCATATCCAAGTTTTCTTCCCAAATAAACATAAGATCAAGGTAAGAACAACTAGAAATGTTAATCAGAAATATCTAAGGGGATGAATTCTTTCAATCACGAAATAGTGCCCTTAGGATACCTATTTCGGTCGCTGCCCAGCTCACTCCTTGGTGCTTGATCTCACACACCCACGGAATGAACTTTTTATCCCTTTTATATGCAGCTCCAAATTTCTAGATGAAAATATTTTTAGGTTTCCTCAAATAATTATACATTGCCTTAATTCTCCCATCCTAGGCGGCAACAAACCCATGTGCTTTCATTTTTCCAGCTCAACTCAACATTAGCGTACCCATGTCAGCACTTAGCAGATGGCCCAATTTGAAACTTTCTCTCACCCCAACTTTCTCTCTCTCAAATGACCATGATGCTACAACATGCATTCAACATCTTCACTCGGCATGCTCACTTTCTTCTGGAATTTATACTTGATGTTTTTCCTGCATTATTTTACACTAAACTAAACAAAAAAGAGTTAATTTGCATCAACTATTCCTCTAAACACTAGTCATGCACAAATATGCTTATTTAAACATAAAATGGACTTAGACAAGACTAAAAGGACTCGAACTTATTAATTTAAAGGCATAAATATAAATCTCATGAGAGAGTTATCACACCCCAAACTTGAACCTTTACTCATCCTCGAATAAACAATATAACACAATATCAACAAAACGAGGCTGAAGAATAACTCAATGCTTTCGACATAGACTTATTTTTTTGCTCTCAACTAAATAAAGGAAAATTAGCTATAGCCATACACCATTTATTCAACAACACTTCATCTCTTCATATTTCTAAATGGTTGTTTAGCTAGCAAATTCCTCTAGGTCATATAATCCAATCCTACTGAAGATTATTCAAAGAGAAAACATGACCTAAGCTAGACAACCACAGACACAATTCAATGCATAAGCCATCATGATCATCGAACCTACTTTTATTTTCTTCACATTGGATTACACGCAAACCTCTCCATTAATGGTGTTTTCAAATCCAACTGATCAGAAGGACTTTTCAGCTTGTAACGATATGCTAGGGTTAAGGTTGGATAATTTTGGATAAAGTGACTAAATCATGAGCATTCCAAGGCCATCTACACCTATCTTTCCTCTATACTTTCCACCTAGGATGGTGCCTTACAAACCCATCACAATTCCTCCATTACCTTCGTTTTCTTTACATTATTTTCCTTTTCTCTCTCTCTCTCTCTCTCTCTCTCTCTTTTCTATTTTTTTTATGAGAAAAGCAATTACAAGCTCCGAACTCATGCTAACTACATGCTATAGAATTTGTTCAGCAAGTAGTACATTTCTTATTCGAACAACAAACATCAAAATGTTTTTTTTTCGGGCAAAACATGCCATAAACACTCATATATATATATATACATATGTAGGGGCGCGTTATACTGGAAACCACCTCTCAGATGTGAAATAAGACTAAATCTGGATCATTGATTATTCAAACGAACGCGCAGGATCATTCCATTTTTTAAAAAAAAATTCGCTGCAGTAAAAGAGATAGAAAGTTGCATATAAGGATAATAATGTCTTTGTACACAAATTTAAATATTCCCACATATCTGGATCCCGAATTAAATGGGAATTAGTTTTTTTACAGTTTTAGAAATATTAACCTACCAACCACATTAATTTTAAAAATTTAATCGAATTCGCTGCGTTATTAAGAGAAAAAAGTTGCATTATTAAGAGGAAGAAGTTGCATTACGTGGGATTTTTTTTAAAATAAGAATAATATATGCACGATTTTCACCCCCTGATTTTGTGGGATTTGATTTCTAAAATACTACATTTCAAAATTAAATTATATTTGCTTCCTAATTTAATGAGATTGGTTCTTGAATTATTGTATTTCAAAATTAATTTCATTTTCAATATAAATTTCTAATTTTAAGAAATTTATTTTGTGATTTCAAATTATCTATCACATAATGTTGAATTACCTATCACACAATGTTACATTATTTTATGTAAAATAATGCATTATATTGCTTTCAATATTTCTTTATTCTAAAAATATTAATACAAAATTATAACAATCTTTATACTTGTCAAAAGTAGCAGTATTAATCTGCAATATATGCATTATATTAATCATTTCATAGCATTATCTCAAAATATACCAAGTTTACAAGGAGATAAGAAACAATCAGTTGTATGAAGCAAATTTATAGGATTAGTCAATGCATGTTTACAAGCTTAAAACTGTAAGTTTACAGGCTAATTGTTGCAACTACATATATTTACATTCTCCAAAATTTTACGCACAACTATAAAATAAAAAATATAATGCAAGTTTACAGGCTTGATAAATGCAAGTTTACAACTTATTCAATGCACATTTACCAGCTGAATTATTGCAACTGCATATTGCTAAAATCACAACATGTGAATATATGCAAATGTACATGCTTAATATATGCAAGTTTAACTATAAATTACTGTAATTATATATAATTATAAGTAGTCTAATTTAATGTACACGCATAAAATCCTTCACAAACTGTATCCTTTTGTTCCAAAAGCGCATCGACTATAACAACAACTCCATCCATTTGCTCCAAGATCGGCGCACCATCATTCGCTGAATTCAATCAAATTTAAGTAGTTAGCATCACCAAATCTGTTGATAAAAAAATTACAAAATAAAAAGAAGAAGAAAACTTGATGAAAAAGTAAAAATATACAACCATGAATAGCAAACCCAAACGAAAAAATAAAAGAAAAATCACCTCGTCGTTGCCTGCAGAAATTTATTGGGTAATTTATGATATTTTTCAGCGGCTGGCTCTCGACGGTTTCCTCCCAGAGTTTGTTCTACGATTTGGAGATCTTCTTCCCAGTCTATTTTTGTTCTCACCTTTGGTGGCCTGTGTGGGTTCTCCCGGTTTGGCCATTGGTTGAGTTTTTTGTCGCCAGCGTGTGTTAACCGTCCTACTATATCTTGTCTTCTGGAGTGTGTACCGATGGTTGCATCATAGTAAAAATTCCTTGCAATCGTTTCACACAATTCCTCTCTCCACCACCGGCGTGAGTCGGCTCCACTAGATTTTTGCCCTCCTTCACCAGCATGAGACGTGAAGAAGATATGCCTAGAGAGATTGAAATAAATGAATAATATGAAAGATTGCAAAGAGAGATTGAAATAAATAATATGGAAGATATGCATAATCAAGTAGAAGAGAAATTAGGGATTATGATAACTGCAAAAATATAGTTCCCATAATACCCTGCAAAAATATTAAAAAAGAAATATAAAATATAAAATATATAATTGGATATATAATCAGGGCCCTTCAAATCAGTTAATCAATGGATTAAATTCAGTCTTGTCTCTTATGTGGAGAGTGGTTCACATATGATTACAACTATATATATATATATGTATAATTTTTTTACGGGCACCCCCACCCCCAAACTTAGAAACCAACATTGTCCTAAATGTTGCAAAAGTACCTAAGAATGCTCAAGAGGGTGCAAAATTATTTAGAACAAATGGATAATAGGGTATTAAAATAATGAAGGTAAACAAAAAACCGGCAAGAAGGTGCAAAATAGGATCAAAGGAATATGTTATTTAAGTGAGATCACAAAAGACCTAGGCTAGAATTAAACAAAGATGACCTTCATCACATCCAAAAGAAATGAGCACACTAAATTTCGCCTCAAGGAAAACACAAATCCAATGCAAAGGTAAGCTCTTACAATCCCCAGCAAAGCATATGAAAGTATGATCAACTAGAAAACCATAGTCATGGGATAAACAAGAGTATTGTGAGAATTTTATTTTTATTATTATTAATTTTTTTTCGAAACATGCTGAGCTCATGCTACAGCAGGTAAGATTATTGAGCAACATCCGGATAATGTGGAGATGAATTTATAGAGGGGTAGAAAAGATTTCTCCGAGAGATTCAAATTTATCCAAAAGAATTAATTTAAAATTACCTCTTTGTGCTGAACTTAAAAAGATTCGTGACCAATATATGACCGTTAAGCCTTATAGTCCAGGCTGCAACATGTAACTGGCATGGTACTCAACATTCCCTTCAACACCCTCAAACATAGAATACAACTGATTTCTCTCTATCTGAAACTAAATGCACTTGAAATAACTTCAAAACTAATCTACTACAAAACTAAAACTTAAATAAAAATTAAAGTATTTAGAAGAAAAACTGATTTCATTCAGACTTGTGTAACACAAGCAGGAGAGATATGAGTGGTACCTCAAATTTTTAAGCATCCTGCAAGGTAGTGGATGTCTTGTCCCTGTTGAAGACTCCACCATGATAGATTTTTACTCGCTCACCTTTTTAACTTTGAATTCCCTTCCTGATGCTTCATCTTTCAGGTCAACTGCGCCATGGGGTAATCCTTGGTGAAGGTGAAAGGTCCAGACCATCTCGACTTTAGCTTTCCAGGGAACAACTTCAATCTGGAATTGAATAACAACACTTGGTTCCCTGTTTCCAAGGTTCTAAATCTGATCCTCTTTGCATGCCACATCTGACTTCTTTCCTTATAAATCCTTGCACTCTCATTGGATATCAGTCTCATCTCTTCAAGCTCATTGATTTCCGCACATCTTCGTTCACCAGCAGCTAACAAGTCAAAATTTAGCTTCTTCATGGCCCAATGACATTTGTAGGGTGACATTCCTAGAGGTGTTTTAAAAGCTATCATATAAGCTAGAGTGCGTAGTCCAAATGCTTAGACCATTCTTTCCTGTTCGGACTCACTACCTTTTCAAGAATCCTCTTAATTTCTCTTTTAGAAAGATCAACTAGGTCATTTGTTTGCGGGTGATATGCTGTAGCAATTTTGTGTCCGGTCTTGTACTTAGCCAACATGCAGGCTAAGCTTTTGTTGTTGAAATGTGATCTTTCATCACTAATAATGGCTCTAGGGGTGCCAAACCTAGTGAATATGTGCAGGAACTTTATGACTGTTTTAGCATTATCCTTGGCTTTGCATCTTTTTTTGATAAGAGGTACTTGATAGCAGGATGATCTGTGTGAACTACAACCTTTGCTCTGATCGCTAAAATTATTAATGACTTAGCAGAGCTAACAATATAGCGGCAAATGAAAATTATCGATCCCACAGGGAATGAAATATTGAACCATCCTAAGTACTGAACTATAGTTTTTCAGGAGATTGTTTGAGGCGATCAAATTCAAAAGGTTTTAGTTAATCTCTTTATTGGACAATTCACAAAGTACTGTAAATCTCTTTATTGGACAATTCAAAAAGTATATTATCAAAATTCTTTTACCCTTCCGGTCTCAAGAAATAATTCAATAACTCCTATAATCGACAGATTATATCCTATAACCTAATTCCCTCTTTTTGAGACGAGAACAAAAGATTATATTGTGAAATCCTTTTCCTGTTAATTAATTATCACCTTGTGAGTCTCAAATTAATTAACTAACAACCTAAATAAGTGGCCAACAAATTAAGGTTTAAATCAAAGCACAAAATTTCACAATTCTAACAAGGAAAGGCATTCGATTCAATTCATTGTGAACATGCAGTTAGGATAGATTTTAGTTCATCATATTCATAATAAGCAACATCATGAAAGATAAAACCTGGAATAAACTTGCATTGATCAAATCAGAGTCTCGGATGAACAAAGTAAAATCATCAACTGTTTTTAAACTCTAACAATAATTCAAACTCCAAATTCTGCCTTGGAACAATATTCAAATCATAAAGTAAGGTGCCTAACCCAAAAAACTCGAACTAAAGTGTTTATATAGGTGTACAATTAATCCCCACAAAGTATAGAATTAATAAGGAGAGGAAATAGCCAAAAATACAATATTCTCGCCAAAAACACATCCACGTCGATCGAGATAGAAGCCACATGGGTCGATGCTCGCTCTATCCCGACATCCTTTGCCTCGACCGTCCATGTTAGCATCGAACTTCCACGTCTACCGACATAGAGTTCGCGTCGGTCGATGTGGAGCTCCCGCATCGACCCTTCCAAAGTCGATGCCAGCATCCCTGTCGACTGCTTGTGTCGACCGACACAAGCCTTGTGTCGGTCGAAATAGTGCCAAATCCCCTGAAAATTTTCTTCCTCCAAATTTGTCCTCTTTTCCTACAAAAACACACCATCAAACACAACCTTTATACTAAAACACTACAATGCATGAATAAATATGAAAAGTACGCAATTAGAACATTAAACAAGCTAGAAAATAATTGATAAATTAACAAAATAATGAACTTATCATGCTCCCAGTAAATAAGCTCTAAATTTTTCGAAGGTAAAGACCATAGCCAAAAGCTCTTTTTCTGTACCATAGCTAAAAGCTCTTTCTCTGTAGTGGTATAGGTGATTTAGGCATCAACCAAAGTTTTGCTGGCATAGTAGATAGGATGGAAAATCATGCTTTTCGTCTGTCCAAGCACAACCCCAATGGCGAAGTTGCTTGCATCACACGTAACTTCAAAAGGCAAAGACCAATCTGGTACACACATAATAGGAGCTATAATCAAAGCCTCCTACAGAGTATCAATGGCATTCAGATGTAAAGTTGAATGCTGAGTCATGCTCCAACAAGGAGCATAAAGGTTTAGATAATTTTGAGAAGTGTTTTATGAACCGTTTGTAAAATCCTGCATGTCCCAGAAAACTTCTTACTCCTTTCACTGATAATGGTGGAGGTAGTGTTTGAATAACAACTATCTTGGCCCTATCAATTTCAATCCAATTCTATGAGATCTTGTGGCCCAAGACAATGACATCTTTCACCATGAAATGGCATTCTTCCCAATTCAAAATCAGATTGCTTTCCTCACACCTTGCTAAAATCTTCTCCAAGTTATTCACACAGGTGTTGAAATCAATTCCAAATACTGAGAAGTCATCCATGAAAATCACAAGGTAGTCTTCCACCATTTCTAAAGAGATAGCTGTCATACACCTCTGAAATGTAGCTAGGGCATTGCATAGCCGAAAAGGCATTCTTCTAAAAGCATATGTACCAAAAGGACAAGTGAAGGTTGTCCTCTCCTGGTGTTCTGGCTATATGGTGATTTGATGGTAACCTGAGTACCCATCTAGGAAATAGTAATATTTCTTACCAGCTAATTTGTCTAACATTTAATCCAAAAATGGTAATGGGAAGTGATCTTTCCTTGTGGCATTGTTGAGTTTCTTGTAATCTATACAAATCCTCCAGCCTGTAATTGTCCTTGTAGGAATAAGCTCATTATTCTTATTTTCTACCATTGTGATTCCTCCTTTCTTTGGAACACATTGGACTGGACTCACCCATGAGCTATCAGAAATAGGAAAGATTATCCAAGCCTCCAACCATTTTATGATTTCCTTCTTTACCACTTCCTTCATCAATGGATTTAACCTGCTTTGCCTTTCCATAGACTACTTAGAGTCATCTTCTAGGAATATCTTGTGCATTCATAAGGCTGGACTAATTCTTTTTATGTCAGCAATTGTCCATCCAATGGGCTTCTTATACTTCTTTAATACCTGAATCAACCTCTTTTCTTTCTCTGGCTCTAAATATGTAGCTATAATCACTGGAAGTGTTTCATGTTCACCAAGATATGCATATTTTAACTGAGCTGGTAATGGTTTCAAGGTCAGCTGAAGTGGTTCCTCTAAAGATGGTTTCTGAGATTAAGTTCCTGTTGCTGACATCTCTAATAACTCAAATCTTTCTCTATACATCCTTGGCTCATTCTCCTCATGCAATTCTTTGATTACTTTGAGTTCAACCACGACTTCTAAGTCTTCTTCATACATTTTATTTATTTCCTCATATACAAGAGAATCCACCAAGTCTATCGTAGAACATTCTTCAAAATCATCTCTTCTCTTTTTCATAGACATGGACATGTTGAATGTAACCTGCTGATCATGCACCTGCATGGTACTCTCATAAGTCTTCAAGTCAATAAGTGCTCCTCCAGTTTTTAGAAAGGGCCTCCCCAAAATGATGGGTATTTCGTCATTTGCATCAAAATCATGAATAATAAAATCTGGTGGAAATATCAGCTGCTCCACCTTCACTAAGACATCCTAAATTTTTCCTTCCGGATAAAATATTGACCTATCTGCTAGCTGCAAGGTTATAGTGGTAGGTCTGGCCCCTCCTATCCTTAACTTTTTGAAGATGGATAGGGGCATTTGGTTAATGCTGTCACCAAGGTCACATAGTGCTCTGCCCACATCTTGACCTCCAATAGAACAGGGGATTGTAAAACTCCCTGGATCCTTGCGTTTAGCTGGCATTTTCTGGTTGAACAAGACACTTGTCTCTTCAGTCATGGCTACAGTCTCAAATTCACCTAGAGTTATCTTCTTTGTTAGCACATCCTTCAGAAATTTAGCATAGCTAGGCATTTGCTCCAAAGCTTCCACAAATGGAATGTTGATGTGCAGTTGTTTCAGCATATCAAACAATTTACTGAACTTAAGATCATCCTTCTTTTTCTTGAACCTCTGAGGATAAGGTGGAGGTAGAGGAATGTACTTTCCTGTCTCCTTTTCCTTTGATTTCAATTCAGGTAGAGCGTGTTGCTTGCTTGCTGCAACATGTTCCTGGGCATCTTCCTGAGCTATCTGTCCTTCTCCAGGTTCACCCTTTGCATCTTTCTTCTGAGATTCAGATGTATCCCCTGGGTTTTGTGGTTCTGGAGTAACTTCAGCTAGTTTAGTGCACTTCCTTAAAGTCACCACCTTCAGTTGCTCTTTTTCGGGCCAGGGATTAATTGTATCACCAGACAAAGTGCCTTGCGGCCTATTCTTCATTTCAGTAGCCAATTGGTCAATCTGAACTTCTAGATTCCTAATAGTTGCTTCTTGGCTTTGGCTTCTTGTCTCAGTTTTGACCATAAATTCTTTCATCAAATTCTCCAGAGACATTGATGCTTGAGCTGGGTTCTGCATTTGCCCTTGCTTCATGTGCTGTTGTTGTTGGAAACCACCACGAGCATTCTGCTTCATTTGATGTTGATGAATATGTGGCTGTTGGCCTTGCTGCTACATTGGTGGCTGCTGCAAATGTTGTTGTGACCTTGAAGAGTTCCCTTGATTTGACCTAGAGAAGTTAGGATGATTTCCCCATCTTATGTTGTAAGTAGATGAATATGGGTTATTTTTGTTATTCCCCATATAGCAGACAAAAACAGGATTGTTTGGACACTCATGAAACAAGTGTGATTCTCCACTGTAGATACAAGAGGTATCACCAACACTTGATTCACACTCTGCTGTAATGGCTGTGATGGTTGTGGAACTTGGTTTACTGCCATAGTTGCTTCTATGTTCTTCAATGAGGTTCTTATTGCTTTAATCTAAGCTTGCATAGCAGTCAAGACACTTGATTCAGCAGCTCCAGTTACCTTTTTAGTAGTTTGTGCTCTAGCATTTGACCATTGACAATTGTTCTCAAAATTCGTCTCCAAAATCTCAAAAGCTTCATTATAGGTTTTCAACAGTATGGCTCAATTTGCAGAGGCATCCAACACCAGCCTAGAATTGAGATCCAGTGCATTGTAAAAGGTTTCTAGCTGAATGCAGTGAGGTATGCCATGTGGACACTTCCTCAACAATTCCTTGCATCTTTCCCAAACTTCACTGACTAATTCATCATCCTGCTTAAATGTCATGATGTCATTTCTGCACCTTATGTTTCTGGTAGGAGGAAAATACTTATGCAGGAATTTCTCTGCCATATCATTCGAGGATGTGATGGTTTCTCATTGAAGATTGTTCAACCATGACTTGGCACTGTCCCTTAGAGAGAAGGGAAACAACCTAAACCTCAATGCTTCCTTTGATACACCAGGTAATTTGAAGTTGTCACTCATATCTTGAAAAGATTTCAGATAAAGATGAGGGTCTTCTAATGCCAACCCACTGAATTTCTCTATAGTTTGAAGCATCTGAAATGTTACTAGCTTTAATTCGAACTGCAGTGCTTCAATCTCAGGTTGTACAATTCCAGATTTCAATACATTAAACCTAGAATCAATATTGGCTCAAATACATCTGTCTTTGTCATCTTCCATGACCAATGCATTTCTTAATTCCTGTTCTCCTGCACCACCTCCTTGGTTAGCCATTCGAGGTCTCTTTTTCCTCTGTCTTCTCCTATTTCTTTTAATAGTTCTTTCAATTTTTGGATCAAATATTAGAACCTTAGGTGGTTCTCTCTGGTTCATGCACAGAACAAACCTGAAAGTTAACAACAAATTCAATATTAATATATTCTTTGTTTAGTTTTATTATAATACTATAATTAACTATAATTGCAGTTGAAATAGCAACAAGATTCTATGGCACTCCCCGTCAACGATGCCAAAAACTTGATACATGCAAAATGTACCGCAAAGTGCAAGTGTACACTGTCAAGTAGTATCTAGGAGTAATCTAGAGTTGAATCCTACAAGGAATGCCTTATGTGTAGAATCGTGCACATATTCACATGCAACAGGGGTTAAGCAATTTGTGTTTGAGATGATCATACTGCGGAAATGGGAAATAACATAAACAGAACAATAACAATTGAATTAATCAACAGATAAACAAACAAGATAATAAGATCTCATTCATAAAAGACAACTGAGGTTGCTGACTCTTCCTGCTATGTAAGATGCTGTAGCATTGATTCTAGCATGCTCTAGTGCTGGACCGTAGATGTAATCTAACAACTTTTCCAAGCCATAGATGTTGCTAAGGTAATAATCAATCCACATATTCCTATGCTAAATAGAAGAATACCTAGCTCAAAGTAAGACAAGTTCATTAAGCACACCAATTCCACACATTTTCCGTTAGCTAGAATTAGTTCCGAACAGTGTTCTCTCCAAAACATACTTTTCCAAGCATGAGCAGAAATGTATCTTAGCTAAATTAGCCAGATAGAGTAAGATAAGATTGATAAACACCCAGATCTGATAGATTGGCAAATGATAAAAAAAACACTGCAATAAACTTAAGCAAAGAGGTCAACAACCCAAGTTTCAGAAGATTAGCTTATGGCTAATACAAAATGATTCATATCCAAGTTTTCTTCACAAATAAACATAAGAAAAAGGTAAGAACAACTAGAAATTTTAATCAAAAATAGCTAAGGGGATGAATTCCTTCAATCTCGAAATAGTGCCCTCCGGATTCCTCCTTGGTGCTCGATC